>MU738073.1:241454-337925 GCA_026770625.1 Nicotiana glauca
GGTAGAGGCCGTGGACGCACACGTGGTGCAGCCAGAGCACCCGCGCGCGCTGCCGCTGAGGTACCACCAGCGGATCCAGTTGGAGCATAGGCATCTGGTACACCCACTACAGCTAATGCTTCTCCAGCGCTCCAGGAGACTCTGGCTCAGTTTATGAGCATGTATACTACTTTGGCTCAGGCGGGGTTACTTCTCCTTGTTGCAGCCACATCTCAGGCCGGGGGAGGGACCCAGACTCCCGCAACCCGCACTCCTAAGCAGAGAGTGCCGATGGAGCAGGTTGCAGAGGTTATTCCTATACCTCCTGCAGTTCCAGTACAACTCAGGGAGGGGTTAGCTGCCTCAGAGGACGAGCTGTGCAGGTTAGAGAGGTTCAAGAAATATGATCCCCCAATGTTCAGTGGCCTAGCTTCAAATGACGCCTTGGGATTTTTGGAGGGGTGTCATCGCATTCTCCGTACTATGGGAATAGTGGAGTCCAGCGGAGTTTCTTTCACTGCTTTTTAGCTTCGAGGGGCTGCCTACGACTGGTGGCGTACTTATGAGTTGGATAGTCCAGTCGAGTCTGCCTCTCTGACTTGGACATAATTCTCCGATATGTTTATGAGGGAGTTTGTTCCCCAGAGCCTCAGGGATTCTTGGCACGCAGAGTTTGAGCATTTGCGCCAGGGTGCTATGACAGTATCTGAGTATGCCATCCGTTACACCTGGTTGGCCAGGCATGCACCGGCTTTGGTCGCCACAGTTTGGGAGAAAGTGCGGAGGTTTATTGAGGGTCTTATTCCACCCATCCGGTCCAGTATGGCTCGAGAGCCAGAGATGGATATACCTTATTCGCAGGTAGTGAGCATTGCCAGACGGATTGAGGGTATGCTCGCTAGGGAGCGAGGAGAGAGAGAGGCCAAGAGGTCTCGAGAGTCGGGCCATTACTGTGGTGCCCGTACTTCAGCAGCCGGTCGTTATGGTAGGGGTTATTCTGGCCGTCCTGTTCATTCGGCCTTACTAGCAGCCGGTATTACTCCAGCTCCACCAGCACCTCAGGAGCCTTATTATGCTCCCCAGTTTCCAGTGTGCCTCCTGCGCGGGGTACTTCCAGGGGACAGTCTAGCGGGAGCGAAACCAGTCAGTCTCAGCCACCGCGCCCTCCCAGAGCTTGTTATGAGTGCGAGGATACTCGCCATCTGATTAGGGGGTGCCGCAGACTCGAGAGGGGTGCGTCTTCTCAGACTTTACATCCTCAGCATGCTCCACAGGGTCAGCAGGCCATCGTTCCATTCCCAGCTGCCACTCCACCTGCCCAGCCAGCCAGAGGCGGGGATCAGGGTGATAGAGGTCGCCCTCGAGGGAGGGGCCGAGCCCGATTTTATGCTCTTCCTGATCGTGCCGCGGCTGTCACCTCGGATTCTGTTATCACATGTATTATATTGGTCAGCCACAGGGAGGCATCGGTTCTGTTCGATCCTGGTTCTACTTTTTCATATATATCCTCTTATTTTGCTGTACATTTGGGTGTGCCTCGGGATTTTTTGAGTGCCCCCGTTTATGTTTCCACTCTTGTGGGAAATTCTCTTATTATGGACCGTGTGTATCGGTCGTGTTTGGTCACTATTTGTGGTTTTGAGACTAGGGCTGATCTTTTGTTAGTCGGTATGGTTGATTTTGATATTATTTTGGGCATGGACTGGTTGTCGCCCCATCATGCTATTCTTGATTGTCACACCAAAACCGTGACGCTGGCTATGCCAGGTATTCCATATATTGAGTGGAGTGGTACTTTAGATCATATTCCCTGCCGGGTTATTTCCTTCCTTAAAGCTCAACGTATGGTTGAGAAAGGGTGTGCTGCTTATCTAGCTTATGTGAGGGATGTCAGTGTCGACACCCCTTCTATTGATTCAGTCCCAGTGGTATGATATTTCTCCGATGTGTTTCCAGTTGATCTTCCGGGCATGCCGCCCGATAGAGACATCAATTTTGGCATTGACTTGTTGTCGGGCACTCAGCCTATTTCTATTCCTCCGTATCGTATGGCTCCACCTGAATTGAAGGAGTAAAAGGATTAGTTGCAGGAATTGTTGGGTAAGGGTTTTATTCGACCCAGTGTCTCACCTTGGGGTGCTCCTGTATTATTTGTGAAGAAAAAGGATTGTTCTATGCGTATGTGTATTGACTATCGCCAGTTGAATAAGGCCACAGTGAAGAATCTATCCTTTGCCTCGTATTGATGATCTATTTGACCAGCTTCAGAGCACACATGTATTTTCTAAGATTGATCTGCGCTCAAGTTACCATCAGTTAAAGATTCGGGAGTCAAATATCCCGAAGACTGCCTTCAGGACTCGGTATGGTCATTACGAGTTTCTGGTTATGTCATTTGGGCTGACCAATGCTCCAGCAGCTTTTATGCATCTGATGCACAGTGTGTTCAGGCCATATCTTGACTCGTTCGTGGTTGTTTTCATAGATGATATTCTCGTATATTCCCAGAGTAGGGAAGATCATGAGCAACACCTAAAGTTAGTGCTTCACACTTTGAGGGAGAAGAGATTATATGCAAACCTCTCTAAATGTGAGTTCTGGCTGAGTTCTGTGGCATTCTTAGGCCACGTGGTGTTGAGTGAGGGCATTCGAGTGGATCCGAGGAAGGTGGAGGCCGTGCAGAGTTGGCCTAGGCCCTCCTCAGCTACTGAGATCCGCAGTTTTCTTGGCCTGGCGTGTTATTGCCGTCGCTTTGTAGAGGGGTTTTCATCGATCGCTGCCCCTATGACTAGATTGAACCAGAAGGGTGCCACTTTTCAGTAGATAGAGGAGTGTGAGGTGAGCTTTCAAAAGCTCAAGACAGCCTTGACTTCAGCTCCAATATTGATATTGCCTACCGGTTCGGGTTCCTATACAGTTTATTGTGATGCCTCACGGGTGGGGCTTGGAGCAGTACTGATGTAGGACGGTAGGGTGATTGCCTACGCGTCCCGATAACTGAAGGTGCATGAAAAGAACTACCCTGTTCATGATCTTGAGTTAGCTGCCATTGTTCACGCCTTGAAAATCTGGCGTCATTATTTGTATGGGATTCCTTGTGAGATTTACACTGATCATCGGAGTTTGCAGCACTTACTTAAGCAGAAGGACCTGAATATGCGTCGGAGGAGGTGGTTAGAGTTGTTAAAGGATTATGATATTACTATTCTTTATCACCCGGGCAAGGCCAATGTGGTTGCCGATGCCTTGAGTCGGCGGGCAGAGAGTTAGGGAGTTTGGCATATCTACCAGCTTCAGAGAGACCTATGGCGATGGATGTTCAGGCCTTGGCCAGGCAGTTCGTTAGACTGGATCTTTCAGAGCCCAGCCGGGTTCTGGCCTGTGTGGTTTCTCGGTCTTCTCTATTAGATCGCATCAAGGAGCGGCAGTTTGATGACCCTTATTTGCTTGATCTTCAGGAAAAGGTTCGGCGTGGCGATGCTCGAGATGTCACCATCAGGGATGATGGAGTGATGAGGATGTAGGGGCATATTTTTGTTCCCAATGTGGATGATCTTCGAGATTTGATTCTAGCTGAGGCCCATAGCTCGCGGTATTCCATCCATCCGGGTGCCGCGAAGATGTATCAGGATTTGTGGCAGCACTATTGGTGGAGGCAGATGAAGAAGGATATAGTTGACTATGTTTCTAGGTGCCTTAACTGCGAGCAGGTGAAGTATGAGCACCAACGTCCAGGTGGGTTGCTACAGAAGATTGAGATCCCAGAGTGGAAGTGGGAGCGCATCACCATGGACTTCGTATCTGGACTTCCACGGACTGTGAGGAAGTTTGATTCTATTTGGGTTATTGTCGATCAACTGACCAAATCTGCTCATTTCATACCGGTGTGCACTACTTATTCATCGGAGCGGTTGGCGGAGATTTATATCAGGGAGATCGTCCGATTGCATGGTATTCCGGTTTCTATCATTTCAGACAGAGGCACACAGTTTACATCACAGTTCTGGAGAGCCGTGCAGCATGAGCTAGGTACTCGAGTGGATTTGAGTATGGCATTCCACCCCCAGACGGACGGACAGTCCGAACGCACTATTCAGATCTTGGAGGATATGCTCCGTGCATGCTTGATTGAGTTTGGAGGGTCATGGGATCATTTTCTACCACTGGCGGAGTTTTCTTATAACAACAGCTATCAGTCCAGCATCCAGATGGCACCGTATGAGGCCTTATATGGTAGGAGATGTAGATCTCCGGTGGGTTAGTTTGAGCCGAGCGAAGCTAGATTATTGGGCACAGAGATGTTTCAGGATGCGATGGAGAAAGTTAAAGTGATTCAGGATAGACTCCGTGCAGCTCAATCCAGACAAAAGAGTTATGCGGACAAGAAGGTTCGTGATGTGGCATATATGGTTGGCGAGCGAGTTCTGCTTCGGGTCTCGCCTATGAAGGGAGTCATGAGGTTTGGAAAGAAAGGAAAGCTGAGTCCGAGATTTATTGGGCCTTTTGAGATTTTGAGGCGAGCCGGGGAGGTTGCATATGAGCTTGCCTTACCTCCCAGCTTAGCCGGAGTCCATCCGGTATTTCACGTTTCTATGATCCGGAGATATCATAGTGATCCGTCGCACGTGTTGGATTTCAGTTCAGTCCAGCTGGACAAGGATCTATCCTATGTTGAGGAGCCAGTTGCCATTCTGGACAGACAGATCAGAAAGCTGAGGTCAAAGGACATTGCTTCAGTGAAGGTCCAATGGCAGGGTCAAGCGGTCACGGAGGCGACTTGGGAGACCGAGCAGGACATGCGCAGCCAGTACCTCTATCTTTTTGCTACTCCAGGTATGCTTCTTGACCCGCTCGAGGACGAGCATTTGTTTTAGTTGGGGAGAATGTGATGACCCGGCCTGTCGTCACGTGAGTTACTGCCTTGTCTTCCCCGTTATATGCTTAATCATGTTTCCATATGTGTACTTGGTGAATTTTAGTCAATTCGGATCGAGTTTAGTAGGAAGAGGGACAATTAGTCTCTTTAGTAAAGGAATAGTTTGAAAAAGTCAACCGGATGTTGACCTGTGAGTTATAGGGCTCGGAATTGAATTCCGATGGTTCGTTTAGCTTCGGGGGATGATTTGTGACTTAGGAGTGCGATCGGAATTGAATTTGGAGGTCCGGTGTAGAAATAGGCTTGAATTGGCAAAGGTTGAATTTTGGCGAATTCCGGTTGATAGGTGAGATTCTTATCCGGGGGTCGGAATGGAATTCCGAGATTTGCAGTAGCTTTGTTAGGTGATTTTGGATATGTCCGCAAATTTTCAGGTCATTCGGACATCGTTTGGTTGGCTTTTTGATTGAATGAAAAATTTGAAAGTTTTAGTTTAATGTGATTTTGAATCCGTGGTAATTTCATGATTCTAGTGTTGTTGAATGTGTTTTGACGATTGGAGCAAGTTTGAATGATGTTATACGAAGCGTTGGTACAATTGGTTTGAAGTTCCGAGAATTCGGGAGAGTTCTGGGTAGGTTCCGGGATGTTTTAAGCCTAAAATCGCAGTTGCAGAAGGTCAGATGGGTTGCAGGCCTCGAAACGCACCCACGCGAACCGCACAAAAATGAAGTGCGTCAGCGGTGTGTTCTGTGCGGACCGCACAAGTTTGGACGCGGCCGCAATAGGCGTCGCGCGGACCGCACAAAAAGGGGCGCGGCCGCATGACCCCTGCCCGCTTGCCCTACTTCGGAAGCTTGTATCTTTTTATATACATGGAATTTGGAGGTGGTTCAAAAACGAAAGTTGTAGCCCTTCGTGTCTAGTTTCCAGAAAACTAAATAAATTGTAATTTGGAAATCTGTAGTGAAAGGTATGACCAAAATACTGAAGCCTGTCACAGCAGTCAAAGCTGCATGGCCGCGGCCATTGTTGTGCGGCCGCGGAGCCTGGACGCGGACCGCGGCCATTTTTGTGCGGCTGCACAGGTCAAAATCTGGGGCTACTTCTATAAATCCGAGGTTTTGGGTTTTATTTGATATTTTACCCGTGGGAGCTCGGATTTTGGCAATTTTTCAAAGGTTTTTCAAGAAATCCATCGGGGTAAGTAATTCTAACTCAGATTTGGTTACAGTACATGAATCTATCATTGAATTTATCATTTAATTAGTGATTTGATATGGAATTTAGGAAGAAAATTGTGGAATCTTTCAAAAATATAAAATGAAGATTTGAAGGACCAAATGGTGTCGGAATTGGATAAATTTGGTATGGCTAGACTCATGAGAGTGCGAGGTTTCTGGAAATGTAAATTTTACCCGGTTCCGAAACGTAAGGCCAGAGGGGCATTTTGGTCATTTTACGAAAATTTCGCGTATTAGCTTAGAATTTAATTCTAGAATAAATTACTTGAATTAATATTTGCAATATGCAATGTAATTGAATAGATTTGAGCCATTTGGAGTCGGATACTCGTGGCAAGAGCGTGATTTCAGGTTGACTTGCACTTGATCGAGGTAAGTGGCTTGTCTAACCTTGTGTGGGGGACTTTGTCCCTTAGGATGTGATATTCGGTAATTGAATGCCATGTGCGTGAGGTGACGAGCGTGTACTTGAGCTAATTGTTGAAACCCGGATTTTTACCTAAATGCTTGATTTGGATTTTCTTTCATAATTGCCTTACTTTACTTGCTATTATAGCCTGTGCTAGCGTAGAAGAGCATGTTTAATTGACCCAAATTGCCTATTTGTTAAGTTGTCTTAAATGTGATTACGTGGGGCATCTTAGGCCATTATTATTTGTTGTTTTGTATTGTTGTACTTAAATTCCTGAATATTTCTCTGATGTTGGTTGCGTATTTACTTTGAGACTACGGGTTCAATTCCCGGGAGCTCCCCCCTTGTTTGTTTACTTTGGGACTACGGGTTCAATTTCCGGGAGATCCCCCTGTTTGTTTATTTTGGGACCACGAGTTCAATTCCCGGAAAATCCCCCTGCACTTTTATTTTGGGACTATGGGTTCAATTCCCGGGAGATCCTCCAGTAATTGATATGATGGACTACGGGTTCAATTCCCGGGAGATCCACTAGACAGTTGAGGAAAAGGGCTACAGGACGGTATCCTGGGAGACCCTCATTGTTATCTTGATATTGATCTGTATTTACTCTGTGTTTACTCTGTTCTTGTGGTTGTCATTTCTTCGTTGACCTGCTTTACTTCACTGCTGTACTTATTATTTATTTTAGATTATTAGACTGTTGATTATTATTTTGTTATATTTGTCTCAGTAGGGCCCTGACCTTTCCTCGTCACTACCCAACCGAGGTTAGGCTTGGCACTTACTGAGTACCGCCGTGGTGTACTCATGCCCTTCCTGCGCATGTTTTTCATGTGCAGATTTAGGTACTTCTGGTCGAGCGCATTATCAGTGATCCAGGTGCTATATTCGGAGACTTGAGGTACATCTGCCTTGTCCGCAGACCGAAGAGTCTCTTTCTACTCTATCTTGTAGTTAGTAGTTCCATTTCATGTATCCAGTTGTTGTAGACATTTCCGGATATTAGAGCTGTATCTTATGATTCTCTTAGCCTGTGTTGCCCGTGGGTTTCCGGGTCTTTGGGATGGTTTCAAATGTTAAGTGTTGAAGTGTATGTGCCAGGAGGCAATTATGTACATTATTCCTGTTAATTAGTTTTGATTATATTTTTCCGCAATTGATATTGTTTCCGCAAGGTGTTAGGCTTACCTGGTCGCGAAGACTAGGTGCCGTCATGACGTGTTCACAATTGATGAACTAGGGTCGCGACACTATGTGGTCGCATTTGCGATCGCAGAATGAACATGCGGTCCGCATAATGGACGCAGAATGCCTCCAAAAAACCATATGTTCTGACTCAGTCCGCGGTAAGAATTCGGTCCGCATTCATGTTCTGTGGTCGCAAAGTGCACCGTAGAACTGACCTTCACAAAATTCAAAGTAAAATATGCGACGACTAAGCGGTCTGCATTTTGATTATGCGACCGTATTTTGACCGCATAACTGACTTCAATTTTAACCAACATTCTGCCTCACTCTGCGGCAGATATGTGGTCCGCATTTCAATTATGCGACCGCATTTTGGACCTCATTTTTTGTATTTTTGCTGGAAACTTATTCTTGACTTTTTAATGCATTATTCAATACAAACTTGGCACCACGGGATCCCAGTTTTTGAGTAGGGATTTCATGGGGCCTTACACTTACCGGACTCAGCTAGGTGCTCAGGGGTATAGACCCTCCCTGTTCTAGTAATTCCTTGTGCGGCAATCGTTTCTCCTGTCTTTGTCTTTCCTTTCCTCCTAGCTTCTATAGTGTAATCCCGTGATATGGCATTTGAGTGGAATGGTGTCATGTCAGTCATTGCCACCAGAATAGGCACCCTTGGTGGCAACACAACAACTTCAAATGGTGTAGGTGCCTTTGGAACCCCAAACTCAACTTCGATCGGCCCAGACGCCTTTGCAGAAGGAGGCGCTTCAAATTCAAGTGGTACAGACATATTTACTTTGTCTTCCTTGGAGGACTGATTCTGCACAACAATTGGGTTAAGGGTAACTGCTGGCTTCTTTGGTTCATCCCTTTCAGTAATCAAACCTATCGACCTTTTGGGGTCCCAATCGTCCTCGATCTCAATCATATGAACGTCTCCACCTTTGTGGTCAGGCAGGGGGTTGTTATGAATATTAAGAGCGGGCTCCTTTTCTACGATGACCTTGTTGTCGATCAGAGTCAGAATCTTGTCTTTCAATGGCACTCGTCAAGGGTGAGCCCCTTCATGCCAGAGTGATACACACAGGTCTTGTTGGGGTTGATCCACTGGGAGGGATTTTCTGGTGTTTTTGCTGGGATAGGACTAACATAACTGGTAGCTTTGAGTTTCTCATATAATTGGTCGATTGGCTCAGCGATGGTTGTGTACTGCCTGGGAGGTTTTCGATCGAAATTTGGTCTGGGCCTTGGGAAATTTTGGCGGGTAGGTGGCGATTGGTAGTGAGTGGGTTGAGTGTTATAAGCTTGGTAAACATGTGGTGGTTGAGAATATTTGGTTAAAGTGGGTTGATATGTGAGAGGTGGAGTAGATAGGTAAACGGGAGGTGGATAGGAGGGTGTGAGTGCTTGGTGGGATAAGCTGATATGTAAGTGGAGGTGATGGGTAGGTGTGGTATTTTTGTGGTGATTTGGCTCCCTGTGCGATCATCATGGCACTTACATCTTTCTTCTTGGATGCACCACCAATTTGTAAAGCTTTATTGGTGGCTTGCGATGCTTCAAAATTTGTTACCATACCGTTCTTGATGCCCTCCTCGATTCTTTCTCCAAGTTTGATGATATCAGAGAACTTTTGACCTTCGATCAGTATCAATCTTTCATAATATTGGGGATCTTGAGCCTGGACGAAGAACCAATTCATTTGTTCTTCTTCCAGGGTTGGCCTGACCTTCGCAGCTTCTGACCTTCAATGATTAGCATACTCGCGGATGTCTCGGTGGGCTTTTTCTTCATGTTTTGTATGTAGAACACATCTGGTGCATTTTCTGTATTGAAACGGAACCTGTCCATGAAGTCCGTTGCCATACCTACCCAATTCGTCCGTTTCTGGGGTCCTGACTGATGTACCTGGACAGTTCATCTCCTTTCAAACTCCTCATGAAGATCTTCATGCGGATTTTCTCATTTCTTCCAACCCCTACTAACTTGTCACAATAGTTCCTTAGGTGAACCCTGGGATCTCCGGATCTATCAAACATTTCGAAGATGGGAGGTTTGTACCCTTCCGGAAGTTCAACATCTGGCTGAATGCATAAGTCTTCATAGTTCTGCCCCTCAATGCCTTTGCTACCTTCAACACCCTAGACCCGACTAGTTAACTTCTTGAGCTCAGCTGCTAAGTTCCTGATGAGGGAGTCTTTGTCATCAGTCTCTAGTGTATTTAAGATCATTCTGGTGTAGTGAGATATGGTATCCACAAAGATAGGAGTGTTATGGAGGTGGTTGTTTGTGGTATGTAGTGGCTTGGGAATGAGTAATGGAGCATTGTAGCAGGTTTGAGCGTGGGTAGGCTATATTTGTGGTTGCGGGCTATTTTGTGGATGTGCGGGGTTTTGGGTGTTGACATCAGGAGCAACAAGAGAGAATGATAGGCTTGCCTAGCTCTGAACTTGGTCCAACTCTTCCTGGAATTTCAGCAATTTCTCCTCAAGATGAGCAGTAGTTCCCTTAGCAATTGGGGTACCCTGAAAAGTTTCTTCCCTTTCAATCTCCTTTCTAGCACTTGTGTTTTCCATTCTTCCTTTGCTCTTGTTTCGGACAGGTCTCGGAGGAGGAGGAGGTGGAGGGCCCTTGGATCTTGTAGAATATGCCGATGGTGCCAGAATACACAAGCTAACCTTTGGGGAGGGGAATAAAAAATAAAAGAAAAAAAACAAAAAGGTAACAAGTTAGTGTGGGTTCTGAGGAAAAAGTGTTGCAGTATTTAAAAACATTGTGCGGGAATATAAATCACATCCTAATTTGGGTGCCTCATTGTGCCCGAGGTAGGCCTAGTGACATATTAGTTTTGGAGAACTTATAATGCTAAATGCCTCATTTTATTGATAAAAATAAGACAAATCCAAAACGACTCTAAATAACAGAAAGTAAATGTCACTAGTGGCCTTTGGCCTTATTACATCGTTAAAGAAAAATAAAGGATTCATAACTACTTGGTCCCAGAATGACCTTCCCCAGATTTGTCAGTCTTGTCTCCCTCGAACAGCTCCACCAACTCGCGTAGTCCTAGCAGTAAATAAGCTCGGGCCAGATGTCCGCCTGCATTTCCTTCAGTGTTTTGACAATCTTCAATTCTTTTGATGAACTTCCCTTACAGCTCTACTAAACCCCGCTCCAAATACCCTAACCGGTTGTTGGCGCTGACAGCCATTTCTTTCCACTCCTCGATTAGTTTCTCATGGGCTTATTGTATTTCCTGATGCTCATTGCCATACTCTCGGATTCTCTTGCACAGTTGATTATACTTAGCCTATGTTTTAGCATGCTCGTCAATAATTCTATGACCCCGAGTGGATCTTGGATGACCCGTACCATTGTCCTCTAACCAACCCGAGTAGTGAGGCCCGCAACCGACGTGATACCTGTCTGGTTCAATGGATTCTTTCCCCAGAACGATCTTGCAATGCCACAAATGCTGAGCATGGAACCGGTGAGGGCTATCGTCATCCTGGAAATCAGCCCTGAGATGACTTGTCTTATCGACCCTCGGTATGATTTGTTTTCTTCTAGCTTGCCTCATGACTCAGAGAGGAACGTAAGGGTAAGTTCCCCTTAAACCAATCAGTATGAGGAATGGGGCATCTCGGGATGGAACGATGAACTCATCAGTGGGGAACCACTCAAATATCCACTGCACCTGGTCTTCTTTTAGATTTTCAAATAATTCCACCCATCCTTTGGCATCCTCTGGTTGTGCGAACATTCTGGGCATGTAATTCATACGCCTTGGCTGGTGGAAGGCAATATAGTCATCCCAATCCCTACGCAAGATCTATTATCGGTATTCCCCTTTCTAGATGTGTTCCATGAGCCATAGTTGAAGTAATAAATTACAACCCTAAAAATGACTGCCTTGTTGTTTACACTTGCTCAAGGCACGGTATATCTCCGAGACGATCATGGGCACCATGCTAAAAGTCTGCCCAGCAATCCCTTCCATCAAAGTTTTGGTTACCATGGCTAGTCTGGTGTGGATCCTAGCCTTCTTCATAGGGAACACGATCATACCTAAAAAGCAAAACATGAAGACAAAAACCCTCCTATGGACATGCCCCAACGAGGTGATAACAAATTCATCTGAATAGGTGCAGTATGACTTGCTATGGCTGTGCCTTTCATATAGATAGTCAAAAGGGATGTAGGATTCTTTCAAACAGGTTAAGTCTGGGTTTTTCTTCAATCCCATCATCTTAAGAAAAACCCTTCCTTTGCGATTTTCTGGCATGAGCAAACCCGGAATCTCCCAAGGAATCCCGGCTAGACCCCCTATCTCTTCAAGTAAAGGAGTCATTTCTAGATCACCAAAGCGGAACACATATTTGTCACTATCCCAGAACAACGTTGCAGCTTCTATGATTCTGTTGTTGGGCTGAATCTCTAGGAGAGAAAATAGATTCCCTAGGTACTTGCGGACGAGTGTTTGATCACTTGAATGGAGGTCATTCCACCAATTTAGTAGCCTTGGATGGATGTTGGTCAACATGCCAAATATGGGGATTTCGTGCCTCATTTCTGCAAAACAGAGTGTTAGGAACTTACCCCTCCAGAATCGACTATTTAAATCAATAATTAGCATATCAAAGCACTTAAGTTCTCCAAATAAATGCACATAACGTGAAGGCATCCGTTTGGGTTCCAAGGAAACCTAGTGTACTTTGGACAAGGCTATCTTAATGAGTCATTATGTGGACAACATAACTGACTAGACTATGGTTTGACCATGATGCATGTACAGTTTAACGGAGTAAGGTTTCTATTTTGAAGTGCTAGACTGGTACCCTTGAGCGGACAACTCAAGAGGAAAAGGCACGAAACTGTCGACTATACCATTGATCGACTAGTTTTACCGCAAATATGTCTTTGCCAAATTTAGGGGTGATAGTATCGGAAGTACGCAACTAATCATTTAAGCATTGCTATAGTATTTGTTTTGGCATGAGTGGAGTATGATGTTCAAGATGCAATTTACAAGAATAAAGCAAATTGACATGTATTTTCATATACATAAAATGAATGATTACAATAAATGATTGAAATTACATCGGTATTGAAATAATAAAATAGTAAAGGAAAGCAGTTAAAATAAAGGAAAGACATGAAGAGCCAAGTTAGTTTTCATGATGAAATAAATAAAAGGCAAGAAATAAAGGAAATTAAGTCACAAATAGCATGTAATGGTAAACGACTAAAAGCGTCCCCAGCAGAGTCGCCATGCTGTTGACGCCCCCTTTTTTCCTAAAGAGCAAAATCGCGTTCACGAAATTTGGGAGGACAACTCTTTTTCCACTTTGGGAATTGGGTTTTGAGTGTTTGAAGAGTCGCCACCTAATGATTATAGTGCATTAGGATACTTTAAAAGAAATAAAGATAGAAAACCAGAGTTCGGGTAAGGGCTTGAAACTATCTCGAGGGGAAGGTATAAGGCAGCCCTTAAGATCCACTAGTGTGGTTCCCAGCCATGCTACAATTGTGACTTTAAATTCACGCAAACAAATAAACAAACAAGCATTGCAAACATGGGAAACAGTTATAAATAAGAATGTGAAAAGAATTTAGAAGTTCTAAATTTGGAAGGAAATAGTTTTTGTAATTAAAGAAGAGATACGCAAGTAAAGGAAAGGGGTTGAATAATTGGTACAAGTAACTTGAAAGAAGTACAAGTAACGGAAGTTGAAGACCGGACAACTTTTAAAAATTCTGAGAAAATTATTAAACTAATAAAGGGGAAGGCGCGTCCTAGGTTTATACATTACATGGGTCATTCTCACAACACCGGCACCTGATTGTACGCATAGTGTTATTGTGTAATCATCATCTCCATGTCTACCATTCCCACCTCGTTAAGGTATTGGAGCGCGGAATGGTATCATTTGCCTATTGCATGCTACTACCCGTCCCAAACTATCAGTCTGGGGGTATTAGGACTTCTAATCCTAAAAGGGGAAGAAAGGGATAAGGCCTTTATGGAGTTTAAAGGACAAAAATTCTAATCGACATTCAAAAAGCAAGTAACAAGTAGGAGGAATGAACAAACAAACATGCAAGGCTCACATAAACCCCATAAATCATATAGTTTGGCATGACTTTACACATACTGGTTTGGTCTTTAAAAATTAAAAATTAAGAAGCGGGCGGATTGGTTCAATACATACGTTTAGACAGGAAGCCCGCATTAGGCAACTTGGATCCACTTGTCAGAACTTACGGTATTTTAAGCGAGTGATTTAGAAAAGTACTGGTTTTAGAAAAGTAGTCTGATGCCGGAAAGTACAGACTGTAGTTAGTTTTAGAAATAAATTCTAAAAGAATCATGAGTGCAAACCATAGAAGGAATTCCAGAGTCAGAAATACTTAATGAAAGAGTAAGTTGCAGAATTGTCTTAAAGACAATTTCAGGAAGACCAAAACTTAGTTGGAAAATGTTTAGGCAGAATTTTAGAAAGAAACCATTTCAGTAAAGGTGTTAGTTTGAAGAACTCGAATGTATACTGATTCAAAAGAGTTTTGTTAAAAGATTAAGGCTGAAAACATTAAGGCGTTAAGGACCAATTAACAGATTGTTATTGCTTAAGAAGAATCGGACGAATTTGATGTGAAGTCCTATAGGCATGATATCTATATTTTGATTTTTAAAAGTATGTTATGAACTGGTAAGAAAAAGTGATTATTCGATTACCCTACATTTTGCCTTACGCATATGCATTCGCTATCGGCAGGATTTCTATATGCACTGGTTACATGAATGTTAAGGTCCTATAGGCAGGATATCTAGTGACTTGTAATATGAATAAATATTAAGCCCTGTAAGCAGGGTTTCTAAATGACTTATAACATAATTAAACATTAAAACCTATAGGCATGGTATCTATGGTGACTTTGAATCAGAAATATTGGACAATCCTATAGGCAGGATTTTTAGTAAGAAAATTAAAGTCCTAAAGTCATGATATCTACCCTTTATTGATGCAAGAAAGTAAAAACCCCTCCCACACTCTTTTACTAGATTCCTCGAGTTTTATACAAGTTATTACAAACCAATGAATCAACTGAAATAATAAGAAAACACATCAAAACTGACAGCTAGATCCAAGCAGCCTAATTCAATCTTAATGTCCAATACTATGTATGTAACTGACTCCGGGGTGTAGATCCCCAAAGCCTTCTCTTTATCAAAGGTGTTTCCAAAGTTCCAAGGAATTTCAGGAATCCCGGCATTGCTTACACCCAAGGTACCCATTTAGAATTAGAATAGTGCAGTGCGGAATAGCCATCCCTCAGGCATCCAAGTTCAGAGGGAACTCCAGGGTGCCAAAGCATGGCTTGCAAGAGAGGGGCAGAACTTAGAACTAGGAGTAAGTGAAAAGTGATTGGGGAACCATAACAAATGGTGGTCATGCCAAGCCATGGGTATAGACTGGAACACCACTGACCAGTTGCTTGGTCCAAACAAATTAAGAGCAGAGCATATAGGTCAGACCTGAGTCTGGATGGCGATTAGGACACCACCAGACTTGAGTCAAGGCTCAGCACATAAAAGGGAAAGGGGAGTGGGAACTGGTTTGAGTAAGGGTTCAAAAGAACTTAGTTCAAAGTCATGGGCAGCAATAATATGATGCTGCCATGACTGGAACTATACTCTCATACAAAGAGGTTAAAGGGAAGGGACACACATAGAGAATTATTTACAGAAAAACAAGGAAAGAAAGAAAGCATAACAGACTAAGGGTGCAGAAACATAAAGACATAAATGATAACAGACTAGGATGTAGATGCATAGTGCAAGAAAGCATAACAGGCTAGGATTAAAATAATCACATAGTGGAGGGACAGTATTTAATTAAGAGTGACATGCCAGCTGCAAACACTAGAATAACAGGACAATAAGAGCAAGTAAACAGCCAGAAGTCAGCAGGAGCAAACTCAAGTTCTTCAGCAAATACTTGAGAGTTCAAAGGAACTCAAGAATGTTTCAGACAGTAAAAGAGAAGAGGAGTAGAGTGCTCAGTATTAGAAGTAGAGAAAGTAGTAGTAGAGAAAGTATTGAAATTGTGTCGTGTGTAGTTGTGAGAAGTGTTTGTAATGTCTGTAATGTGTTTTTTTTTGAATTCTGAAGTGAGTAAGAGCAGAAAGAGTAGTACTTTTCAATCAATCACAGAGGATTTCCCTTTGGTTAAGGGATTTGATTTCAAACGAGCATGGGATAGTTAAGGAAGGAGAAACAATTAAAAATCTTTCCAAAGTGTCATAACACAGATAAATACACAGAGTTTATTTAAGACAAGAATCCTATGGTACATGATTTATGATAAATAAGGTAAGTAGATCAATCAAAAAACCAGTAAATCGAAAGCTTTATTCGAACGAACTTAGTCAGTAAAAGGGTGAGAAAAAGTTCAATTGGAAAAATCAGTAACAAGGAAATTGGAAACAATTACAAGTTGGCAGAACCCTTTTGAAAGAAAACCCCTCATATATATGCACACAAGTGTCAAATAAGAAAGAAAAGATTGGCATAGACAGTTTCAAAATCATAAGCAAAGGAAAGTTACAGCTCAGTTTATAGACTCAGCATGAGTTTGAGAGAGCCTAGGGTCCTAAATAGAACCCTAGTCCCAACACAGAACCCAAAACTCGCAAAAGTTTCAATTCAAGTAGGGTACAGAAAGGAGAAGGCAAATCATTGAAACAGACTTAAGGTCACTTTCAGAGCACACAGATACAATACCAAGTTCGAAGCAACATAGTGAAAAATCATAAAGAACAAGTTTAAGAACAGCTCAGAACTCAAGCAAGTTTAGGAGAGAAAAGAGATGAAATAGAACTTAGGAACAGTAGATGAAATAGGTTTAGAAATCAAACACAGGTCCGGTAAAGGCAAACAAGACTCAATAAGAAAATAGTAAAGGAACACATAAGATAGACATGTAAAAATGTGTTGTAGAAACCAGTAGAAGAAATAACAGAGCATAAATAGAAGCACATGCATAATAATGACAAATAGGAGAAGACATGCGAGGAAAGGATACAAGACACAAGCGAAAACTCATAAAACAAGGCATAAACAGACAAATTCAAACAAATAAAGAAGAAAAGAAGAAATAGAAATCGTTTTAAGATTTTGAAAAAACCTAAATTGAAACAGACTAGTTTTGGAAAGAAAATTAGGGAAAAGCTTTAAAACCTCGAGTATAACACATATCTATCACAGTTCTAAGAAAATAAAGGAAGAAGGAACCTCGAATAAGCTTTTAGAGTTTCTTAGAAATCGTAGCAATGAGAAGGCTTGGAAAGGATCTGGTCTCGAACAGGTCTGAACCATAGCTAGGCCTTTTAAAGCTCGAACACGTCATAACGGAGCCGGAGAGGCCATAGGACCTCAGATCTGTAGAAGATCTGAACGGACATCTTTGAGGTTGGACCTCGAAAACCCTGAACATCCATGATTTGGGGTGAAGGGAAGTGAGCACAGGCCTTCCATGGCCTGAGAAGCCATGGGCTCCGGTGAGAACTAGTCGGAGAAGATGCCAGAGGCGGGTAGGGTTTCGAGTGTTAGAGAGCATTTGAGGGAAGGAGATGGTTAGGAGGCGGCTACATGAGAGGAATGAGAGATATGGTTAGGGTTTCGGTGGCATTAAAAAGGAAAGAGTGAAGGAGGGTCGTTGATCAAAATGATCAACGGCCAATATTAAATATAAAACCGGGTGGTTTAGTTTAATGGGTCAGGGGTTGGGTTAGATTGGAATTGGGGTGGCCCAATTGGGCATTAGGATTGGGGCCGATTGAGGCTATAATTGAAATGAAATGTGACCAAAATTGAAATAACCAGTTTTCCCCTATTATTTTATAAAAATGGTAAAAATGATTTTAAAGGAAAATTGAAGATGTTCAACCAATTAATAATACATATGTATTAATTAAAATATTAGAACTAATTGTACAAATATAAAACACTATTAATCGTATAATAGGCTATAATTGTATTTATATGCAATTAGATTTTAAAAATAAAAAGCAATTTTGTAAAAATATACAAAAATCA
Organism: Nicotiana glauca; assembly: GCA_026770625.1. NCBI lineage: Eukaryota > Viridiplantae > Streptophyta > Magnoliopsida > Solanales > Solanaceae > Nicotiana > Nicotiana glauca. The sequence goes on from MU738073.1 coordinate 259,259, forward strand.
CCTTAATTATATTTTGGTGTAAATATATGAATAAAATAAATTATTCGCCAATAATGATAGTTTGGAAATAATTATTTAATTTTGAACTATTAAAATAGACAACAAATTTATTCTAAGAACTTTTAAAAAATAAGAAAAAATACAAAAACTAATGGGAATGCTTCTATATGCATGAATATACTATTTTGAGAACATTTGGGTTCATAGAGAAAAATTGGCTATCAACAACCATCAAGGTTTCGGTAGGCTCTCGGAGGTGGGTAAGCATTTTGTGGAGCTGGGTAGGTGTTCTATGGGATTGTACACACCATTGTAAGTAGGAAGGATGTTGAGTATGTGACTGGGCGCGGTGGATAGAAATTTGAGGGTTTGATGATGGAAAGTAGTGTTGGGATGGATTATATGGTTTTTGGGTGTAGGTTTGGTGATGGGGTTGAGGTTGGGTATAATGGTATGAGTGCTTCCTCGGTCCAAACCATGATGCTGGATCAACTGTTGCCACATCTTCTTTGTTCTTCTTTCCAATCACTCCTCCGGTAACATTCTGGATGGCTCGGGTGGTTGCTTTGATGGCTGAGTAACTCATGATTTTGCTCGATTTAAGCCCTTCTTCCACCATGCCACCCATTTTCACTACCTCGTTGAAAGACTTGCCTATAGCTAACATCAGATGGCCAAAGTAAGTAGGCTCTAGAGCCTGCAGAAAGTACTCCACCATTTCACTCTCCTCCATTAGAGGGTTGACTCTTGCTGTTGTTCTCTCTAGCGAAAATCGTATTCTCTAAAACTTTCTCCTGTTTTCTTCTCTATCTTAGTCAGACAAACGATCTTGAATGATCTCTATGTTATACTGGAAGTGCCATGCAAGTTCTTAGGCCAGATCATCCCATGTATACCATATGATGTGATCTTGACATGTATACCACTCCAATTCCGTGCCACTTAGACTCTGGCTGAAGTACACCATTAACAGCTCATCTCTTTCACTAACTCCTCTTATTTTACTACAGAATCCCCTCAAGTGGATTAGTGGGTTCTCGTGGCTGTCATAAAGGTCAAATTTAGGCATCTTGAATCCAATAGGCAACTGAACATCAGGGAATAGGCATAGATCATTGTAGGATACGCTCACCTAGCCTCCCAATCCCTGTATGTTTCTGAACAATTGTTCCAGTCTTCTTACCTTCCTGAACATCTCCTCTTATTCCGGGGTTTTAGGTGGTTTCTCGATCTTAACATGGAGGTCAAAAAAAGGAGTATAGGAGTGATGATCTGGAGCCCTAAAATTAGGCTCTAGAGGATAGCACTGATTATCTTCGGTCTAGAATATTGGCTCACTGGAGGATCCATGGAGTGGTGTTGGTGGGGGTGCTACGAAAATAGGAGTAGCTTGTGTGGGGGGGAGGGGGGAGGTTACGGGATTGTTTTAGTTGGTAGTGCTTGTGGTTCAAGAACTGGTGTCTTGATAGTAGTGGTAATAGGTGAAACCTGGTGCATGTTGTGGGGTTGAATCAGCTGTGGGAGGTTCTTGGGATTGAGCTAGTGGTGGGATGAAAGTAGGGTTGGCAGCGTATGATAGTGGGGGATGCCCTTTCACCCATGTTTGGTACATTTTGGCCATCTGATGTTTCAACTTATGCAGCTCCTCTTTCAGATTAACCTCAGAATCTTCCCCCTCTCTCGACCGATCAATAACATTTGCATCCAGTTCCTGGCCAGCCATGATCAACTTGTTCTTATACCTGGTGTTGTACGGGTGGGATGCCGGAATGCCGATCAAACTGATCACCTGCCTGTACTTGATGACAACCTGCAAACTTGTTAACGATGAAGGGCTTAACATATGGGCAACCGCACATTGGAGATGCAATGCACCTAAACAGTTAACCATTTCTATTATACATTTGAACGGCTGCTTGCTTCATCCCGGATTTTGCTAATTCTTTTCATTTTACATTTTCTTTCTCTTTTTTCATTCATGTCTTTCTTTTTTTGGCTCTGTTTTTCTTTTATTCTCGCAATTTCTTTCTTTTCCTATTTTTCCATTATTTCTTTTCCCATTAATTTTCTCTTATTATCATTATTATTATTATTATTATTATTATTATTATTATTATTATTATTATTATTATTGTTATTATTATTATTATTATTATTTCATGGTTAAGATCGAATCCTATGAGGGTTGCCTATATATCATGACCTCGTATGAATCAGACCAAGCGTAGTTCTATGGACAGATAAATAAATGAGAATAAAAAAGACACATTTTTATAAAAACAAAACATCCTGATTACAACGACTTCCCTACAGATTTAAACATTTTCAAATTCTTAAAAAAGACACAAAATGGACTGACATACGCTAAAAGAAATTGCAACATATACTCAAAAAATAAAATCAACAGTACATATGTGCTTCCACTGCTGCTCCAGTTGGCCTTGCAGCTGGCCTATTCGCCAGGTCCTCTTTAAGACAAAACAAGTCATCCATGATCTGTCGTACAGAAATAATAACTGAGGCGAAGAACATAGACTGGGTCATGTCTTCACACTCATTGCATTTTATCACAATGTGGTCCGCAATCCTCCTAACCCTTTCCCTAATAATACCCTTCTCTTGTAGCAATGGTCCTATATGTTGAGATCGGGCCCCCAAAACTTGTTCGATAGTATGATTTTGCTCTTAAAGTTGCTACATGTCCTTTTCTAACGGTGACATCAGGGCATAGCAATGTTCCCTTTCTGCTTTGAAATATCTTGCCTGTTTGGTCATTTCATTTTCAAGGACATTGATCCTTTTTTTAGACCCACCATCCCTCTGTCGTACTTCTCTTTCAGCTCTAAGACAAAACTTTCCCATCCCTCTGCATTCTTAACTAACTTGGCTCGAGCTTTTGCTAACTCCTTTTTAGTATTTTCCAGGCCTGCCTCGTAAGCACCAACCTTTCTCTTAAGGTCGTTTATGAGTTTCTCATCTTGTCTACTTCTAGCCGGATTTTCGGTGGAGATTTTCATTCTTTGAATTTGAGCTCATAAGGCTTCATTTTCCTGGGCCAATTTCCTTCTTTCTCCTTCGTCTTCTTGTAGTTGCAGGTCATTAATGAACTCAACGTTTCTCAATTTCTCTTCAAGAGTGTGAATAGTAGCTTGGTACTTTTTATCCTTCTCTCCCAGGCCAACCTTTCCTTGACTTGTCATCGAAAACCTATGCATGCGGCCTTTTTGTTGGTCTTTCAGGCTCTGGTTCGGGATCTGGCTCATTTCTTGCACCTGACATTCATTCAAACCATACTGCATAATTTAGATTCACTTCCCCTTTATCAACATCCGGCACCTGGATGTCATTTTTCAGATACTGACAATTGTTCCAATCCTGCTGGACTAAAGCCTCTAGCAATGTTGTCTCTAGATGGATTTCGATGACTTGGGTGGTTAGATCTTCATCTTGAGGAACCACTTGATATCTCCTTAACTTCCTTAAAACCCTTTGTGGCGCGTATGGCTGGACACTCCTCAAACCCATTAATATCAAATAACCCTTTGTAGTTGTCATATATATGCTTTCTGTCATCTGGAGCCAACCTATAGTCCATTCAACATGACTTGTTTTTAGAGCTTTCAAATGGGAGATCTAAGCTTCAAACCTTTCTGGAGTGTTGTAATCTTTCACCCTTTCCCCATAACTTTTGATGAAGTTATATTATAATCTTTCACCCTTTCCCCATAACTTTTGATGAAGTTATCTTTGCTTGAACTATAGCTCATAAACTTGGGGTGATGGCAAGGATGTTCGATCAACCACATTTGTAGAAGAACAGTACAACCCTCAAAGAATTGGCACCCAGATCCATACATTGTCAATGCTAAATATCTGCTAGTACTAGAGGAGCAAGTGTGTGATCTTTCTTTGTAATAAGGGTTTGTGCAACTCTAGCCATGCGGGTATCTACTGTCCCCTCGGCATTTAGGAAGACCATGATTGCCAGGAACACAACTATGAAGGCAAACCTATGATGAATTTGCCAAAGGTTCTTGTCCTGTTTCTTTTTCAATCATTTTTCATGTGTTTCGAACCCGACCAAATTCCCGAATATAGAATATAGAAATTGAAAGGAATATCACCTGTAGTCCACATGAGATTTCTTTATTTGTTTGCTTATAGTAAGAAGATCAAAGAATTGTGCATTGATGGGCTCTCGGGAATATCAACTGTTGTTTTCTCAAGTCCCAGCCAAAATGGATGTACACAGCTATTTCTTCTAATGTAGGGGTGAGTTTAAAATTCGAGAAGCAAAAGACATTGTGCACAGGATCCCAAAAGGTTATCAAAGTTTTGATCAAATCTTCCAGTGGTTTGATTTCCGATATATCAATTAGAGGACACAACTATTCTTTCACCCAATCTTGACCATCTCCGTCCAAATAATACCACCACATGGACAACTGCAACTGAGCCTGCTCTATGACCTGTAGTTTAAGGTCCTGGACTATGTTCCTCTTGGTACCTGTGAATGGTTAGGGTTAGGGTTGACTCTGACAGACTTTTGAGGAAATAGTTTTTGACTTCCAAAAGAAAATGACCTTTTCCCCTTTCTAAAAAAAGTGACCGCTTTCGTAAATGTGGCCCCTGTGCAATTCTAAGTAAATTTTGAGGTTGTCACGGCCAGAATCTGAGGGACATGACCAGCGCTTGACCAGGAAGCCCTAGTCAAGCGGACCTGAGTGCCTCTCCTACCCCACGTGTTACCTCGCATTTTTCATTACTTATTAGCCAAGAGAAATAACCATTTTCAAACAAAACACCTTTTTATTACAAAACATACATATGGTACATGATTCTTACCTACGACTTCACTTTATCTGGTTAATTTTTTAAAAATAGGCCGAACCCTATGTATGTTGTCTACGTATCCCACATCCATTGGGAATCAGACTTGTGTAGTTCGGCCAGTCTTGACATAATTTTAAAAGGATAATGTGAGTGACTTGTTTTGAAAAGACTCTTTTTACTTTTTTATCTTTTTCAAATCCTTTTTTTAAAAAAAAATTCGGCAGAGTATTAGGATATTTTCAAATACAGTGTTTGTTTCCTTTCTACGCCACTGTTGGTTTTTCCCTGATTGTCTTTCCTAGCTGGTCAACATGCAAGCTGAAATAAATAAATGTTCACATAGCACATAAGATACATTAGGATAGTTTGTTATTTTGCGTACACCTGTCCTAGACGGACCCAACCCCTGTGTTGAGCCCCCAAAGTCAAATGCATGTGATGCAAATAAATGTTCCTACTAGAGATCCGACATTAGGTTATTTTCTTCTTAGTTTAAACCTGGGGTTGTGTTCTATATTGAGTTTGCCGAAGTGGACAACTCGAGCCGAGGGGGGCAACGTATCGGGAGTACTAAAGTCTGCCTGGCCTTATTGTTGGCCCATGCCTCGTCCTAAGTGGTATGACTTCTAACAGAAAGTGGGCCATGCATACGTGTGCACCAAATTTTAAATACTCATAAGGGTGGCATAAGAAAGTATTTTAATAACATTCAAACAATATTGTAATAACATATAAATAGCAATTAGCACATTGGGTTCACAGAATACAATAATATCAACAATAAATAGAGCCAAACAAAATCATATTAACAAGCTCGAATTCTTGAACCCTGAACCATTAGTCCTGGGTTCTTATCCCCAGCAGAATCGCCAGAGCTGTCACACCTCCTTTTTCTACCCCCGAATGGGATATAAGGGAGTTTTTCCAATTTAAGTGACAATCAAAACCAGATTATTATTTAAGATTAGAGTCACCACTTGGGATGGTTAATGGTGTCCCAAGTTATCGGTTTAGAATTCTGAATTGAGGAGATTTGACTTTGTATTAATGTCTGCGAAACAGAAATTCGGGTAAGAAATTATATTAACCCGAGAGAAGGTGTTAGGCACTCCCGAATTCCGTGGTTCTAGCACGATCGGTTTTATCATACTTGGCTTAAACAAATTGTTTGATTACTAATTTTAGAACTTATGTACATGTTCCTCTTTTAATTAAGAAATTATCTTGAAATATGTCACGCGTACGTATAACCATTTGTTCAGCACGTCAAAATCACATCACATGAACGTGTAGACGATTAATAACGCTTTATTCTTATTATTAAGAATTTTTGGTTGAAGCTTCACGAATATATACCCAAATTTTATGTTTATGATCGTAATTACGTCATGCGAACGTGTACACAACCATGATGGTATATTGAACGTGCCAAAAGCAAGCTACGAGTATCATTATTCTTAATCCAAGTTATAATACCACTAGGAGGGCCATAGGCGATTTAAATATGGATGACACACCTCAGTCTTTTTTTAAAGTACTATATTTAATTAAAATGGACTATATTAATAAGAATTTTATCATTATGAGGAAGTTTGGTCGAAGATGCGCAAACGCATACTCCGATTTAATTTTTAGAATCGTAATTATGTCACGAGAACGTGTACACAACCAAAATTGTATTTTAAATGTGCCTAAAGGATTTTCTACGAATATTCATTATTAATAGCTCTTTTACAATATATGCGAGGGCCATGAGAGGTTTAATTATGATGGCACACCTTAATAATAAAAAAAACTTGTACTAAACTAGAGCGAATTACGGATGCTCAGGTTTAAACTATTTAAAGTCCAATCTAAAACTACTATGTAAAGCAAGCATTCGATAAATTGCTAGGCACTAAATTATTTTAATAAAAGTTTTGGCCCAACAGTAGGCCCAATTCTATTTAAAGTCTTTTAGGCAAAGAAGACCAGCAAAGGCTGGGCTCGACGTCAAGCCCAACACTGGGACAAAATAGATGACCCCAGATTATATACTTTAAAAGCGTGCTGCAGGGAATAATATCATAGGCATAGAGGTTAAACCACTCATTTGAGCATGTTGGTGCATGTAACAAATAAAGCTACGACAAAGATGAAATTGGACAGCTAAACTTATGTGTGTTCAAAAGCCAGACAATACATATGATATTCAAATGAACAATCTTAATATGGAAAAAGTTACAAAACCATCTACCGATTCGAAAATCTGAATGATTCAATGAAGATTGAACTAATCTAATCCTAATATATAAAACTCTCCCTAAAATATTATCCATTCCACAGATCCCATAATAAACTTAATAAGCTGAAGAAAACTAAGCTACATAAGCATAGGTATTTCAGGAAAAACACATGTAAAGAAACAGAAAGGCCATGTTTCAATCATGGAGATTCTTGTTACAAATACATATATCAAAGCATTTCAGCACTTCAGTAGCCATCATAGTCCAATAAATACCTGGATATAGAGCAAAACAAGGAAATGATTCTTCTGAAATTAGCAAGAATAACAAGAGACAGCAGAAGCAACAATAGAGAAATAGTACTATCAATTCACATACAGCTTTCAGTATCAAGCCATATTTCAGCTAAGAGAACCCAGAAATTCCGAAGGAGAAACTTGTTTAAAAAATTCTAATGAAAAAGCAGAGAAATGGGGAAGTTGGGGGAACAATGTAACTAGATTTTCAGAGGTTTTTTTACGGTCCTCCATCTCTCTTTAATGAGTGAAGAAAAGGTCTATATATAGCCCTTCAAAGTGCCATGTGCTGCAGAAACATAATGTGAATTATTCCCTCACACAACATCTTTTTTTAACAAAAACGGGACAACTGTCAACCTCGATTTGGTTTCAGTATTTGTGCTGGCCAAATAGGGCCAACTGCCCCTATTCTAGAACATTCCAGCATGAATTTATCCAATTTCAGAATTACCTACCCTCTTTTATGACCCCTTAAGTTTTCAATTGTTTAATTAAGCCCTAGGGGTTTTTAATAATTACAAACTACAACAAACAACACAAGAATCTGAATTAAAATAAAGAAGATCAAATGCGACAAATCCTTCCTCAATTAAGCTTTTATCGGCACCTATATTCTTTTATCAATGAACTTGAAACGAAAACGACGTAGCGAAAACATTTAAACCTAACATGAATCTAGAATTCCTAATTAGTGATCCATTTTCTGACATTTAAACCTATTCTACCAACTAACATCATTGTAACATGGAATCAAATACTAATAGGAAACTAACATGCATGACTTTAGATTAAATTAACTGGACACAATACTAATAAACCCTAAAATGATAAACAGACTAGTCAATGACTATGATAAAAAAAATCACAAATTAACCCTAAACTTATGCCATTAACCAATTAAAAACAACGACCCTAAAGAAACTAAAATTAATTCAACTAACAAAGAAACATGATAAAAAAACAAAAAAAAATGTAAAAATAAAATAAATAACAATAATAAAAATAGAAAAAAATAAAAGAAAGCAAAATCAAGAGAGAAAAGAGAGGGAAGGAACCAATCTGGGCCGTAATGAATCGACAAATTGAGATGACTTGATGAACGATGAAAGAAATCGAAGTTTGTCCGGAATCCGATGAGTCAGTCAAAATCCAATGACCTCGGACTGAACTAAAACTAGTGACAATCGATTGCTTTCATTAAGAGCAATCGATTAACATAAGCTTTAGGTCAAAACGAGTTGAAATTACGCGAAATCAGAAAAGAAAAAGAAATTAGTGTTTCTGTAATTCCTAGATTTGAAATTGGAGGAAATCTGTTGGGATTTCTGAGAAATAGATACGAGGATACCGTTTATGATGTCTTGGGGATTGCGTGGGAAATATTTGGGTTATTGGGCTGGTCCGCCGTCGGCCGGTGAAATGTAGGATTTGGGGCTGCTAGGTTAGACTTGAGGGAGATGAGGGGAACATAACGGAGTTTGAGGGGTTTGGGGAGCGTTTCAGATATTTATATGGATGGTGGAAAGGAGTTCCTAGCCGTTGGATCTTTGATGATCAACTATTGGGATAAGAAAGGGTGAAACGGGGTCATTTTGGTAAGTGGGGAATTAGATTGGGTGGGTTTGGCTTTGGGCTTGTGTCACGACCCCAGTTCACCCTCTATGAATATGTCATGATGGCACCTAGTCTCTACGACTAGGTAAGCCTAACAATGTGGAAAATAACTAACTTGCGAAAAATAATAATAAAATAGAACAACTGGAAGAAACAGTATATAAGATGCCGCTCGTCATGTACAACTCAACATCACTGAAACCTACAATATCATCCCAAAACCCGAAAACTCACAGGAACAAAATCTAGAATGAACACAGTAAAGTGCTCTAATCTCAATAAATGTCTGCATCAATAGTATGATAGAAGGGCTAACACGACAAATAGAGTAAGGAAGGAGACTCTTCGGTCTGCGGACGCGGCAGATCTACCTCGAAGTCTCCAAAATGCTCCCTGCCTCAAGGATGATATGACTCGGTAGAGGTACCTGGATCTTTACATGAAAAACATGCGCATAAAGGGCATGAGTACACCACAATGGTATTCAGTAAGTACTAATCCTAACCTCGATTGGGTAATGACGAGGAAGGTCAGGGACCTACTGAGATAAACATATATATAATGAAATGATAAGGCAATAAATAGTAAAATTGGGAGTTGATAATAAGGATCTACACAGTATAATAAGAGTGCAATAACGGAAATAGAGAAAAGGCAAACTACAAGGAAATGTTGTTCGCAACAAAGATGATAATCGGGGGATCTCTTGATATCCCGGGGATCTCTTGGTATCCTCAATAAATATGTTAGGGATCTTTTGGTATCACGAGGATCTCTTGGTATCCTCAATAACTATGCCAGGGATCTCTAGGTATCGCGAGGATCTCTTGGTATCCTCAATATATACAAGTGCCCGGGATCTCCTGGTATCCCGCACCTTAGTCTAGATCATAATTTCGCATGGGGGATCTCCCAGGAAGTCGTCCCATAGTCCAAATTTAAACACACAATAGAAACTCAGGATGTCAAAATAAATATTAAGTCCATAATAAGTAAACAACAAATTCTAGCCTAACATGTTTTACGTAATGCAATTAAGATAGTTTAAGCAAATATGCAATTAATTCAACTAAGAATACTCTTCTAAACTAACACATTCTATATTTGCAAGTAGAACAAAGAAAATAAGAAAAGAACTCAGCTTAAATACTTAAAGTAATACCGGATTTTTCAACAATTAGCTCAAGTACACTCTCATCACCTCACGTACAAGGCATTCCATTACCAAATATCATATCCTAAGGGGAAAGGTCCCTCGCACAAGGTTCGACAAGCCACTTACCTTGAACCGGCTCAAAGTCAACAAGAAACCACACCTTTGTTCAATTCAATTACATAATTACATAATTAAATAACATCTCAAGCAATTGATTCTAATTTAATTCAAAGTTAAGACGCAAAATTAGGTGAAATGACCAAAATGCCCCTCAGCCCAACATCTCGGAATCGGGTGAAATTAAGATTTTTAGAATCCTCACACTCCCATGAGTCTAAACATATAAAAATCTATCAAATCGGATGTCGAAATCCCCATCAAAACTCAATAATTTGGCCTGTGAAGTTTTATCAAATTTTGTTTCAAAATTTGAAATTAAAAGAGGAATTCATGCTTAGATTAGTGGGTTAAAAGAAAAAAGGAGTTTAGAATCGTTACCCAATCGAAATCTCTATAAACCCCTTGAAATCTTGCTCAAATCCGAGCTCCAAAGCTTACGTTTTGGTAAAAATGGCTAAACCCTCATTTTTCAAATGTTATATCTGCCCATGTATTTAATGTATCGTGAACGCGGTCAAGGCCTCGCATCCGCGAAGCACAAGAAATCGTTGACCAAAAAAATCCTTTTGTCCAAACGCGAAGCTTCCACTGACCAGCCCTATGCGAACGCGTTGCCCGTCCCGCAAACGCGAAGGGTCATTCCCCCTCGAACCCAACTGACCACATCTCTCTACGTGAACGCGGTCCCATCGCCGCGAATGCGATGCTCAACATTGCTAACCCTTCACGATCACATAAGCAAGATTCCCGTCTACCCCCGCTTTCTCTTCGCGAACACAGCGGTTCGCTCGCGAACGCGAAGGGTAAAGCCCTTCTGCAACAGCTAAGCAAAAATCTACAATATTTTAACGACTTGAAATGATCCGTTGATCATCCGAATTACACCTGAGACCCTCGGGACCTCAACCAAACCTACGAACATATCCCATAACATCATTCAAACTAGTCCCAACCTTCGAAATTGCATAAACAACATCAAAACACATCTTTTTCATCAAATTCAAGCTTAAAATTTCCAGAAACACTAAAAACACATTTTCGATCAAAATGTCTACCAAACCCCGTCCAAATGACCTGAAATTTTACACACATATCCCTAATGACATGACGGAACTACTGCAAATTCTGGAATTCCATTCTGACCCTCGGATCAAAATCTCACTATTGAACAAAAAATTTCCAAAAATTCAAACTTCGGCATTTCAAGCCTAAATTAGCAAGGGGCCTCCAAAACACAATCCGAATACGCTCCGAACTCCAAAATCACCCAACAGAGCTAACAGAACCATCAGATTTCCATTCCGAGGTTGTCTTCACATTTTTCGAACTACGGACCACTTTCTAACACTTAAGCTCTCATTTAAGGACTAAGTTTCCCAAAACTCTCCGAAACTCAAAACTAAACATCCCGGCAAACCAAAATAGCAGAAATAAACTTGGGACAAATAGTTAATAAGGGATCGGGGCGTTAATTCTTAAGACGACCGACCAGACCATCACATCCTCCTACACTTAAACATTCGTTAATCCTCGAACGAGCATAGATACATACCTAAAGTAGTGAAAAGATAAGGGTATGGTTGCGCATATCCTGCTTGGTCTCCTAGGTCGCCTCCTTGACCGGCTGACCTCGCCACTAAACCTTTACTGAAGAAATGTTCTTTGATCTCAACTTTTTGACCTGCCTATCCAATATAACCACTGGCTCCTCAACATTAGATAGATCCTTGTCCAACTGGACTAAAATGAAATCCAACACGTGCGACGGATCACTGTGATACTACAGAGCATTAAAACATGAAATACCGGATGAACCCCTACCAGGATGGGATGTAAGGCAAGCTTATAAGCAACCTCCCCAACTCGCCTCAATATCTCAAAAGGGCCAATAAACCTCCGACTCAGCTTCCCTTTCTTCCCAAATCTCATAATGCCTTTCATAGGCGAACCTGAAGCAGAACTCACCCTCTAACCATATAAGAAACATTACGAACCTTCCGGTCCGCATAACTCTTCTGTCTGGACTGGGCTGTACGGATCCTATCCTGAATCACCTTAACCTTTTCTAAAGCATCCTGAACCAAATTTATGCCCAATAACCTAGCCTCACCTGACTCGAACCAACCCACTGGAGATCTACACCACCTACCATACAAGGCCTCACACGGTGCCATCTGAATGCTAGACTAATAACAGTTGTTGTAAGCAAACTCCGCCAATGGCAAGAACTGATCCCAAGAACCACCAAACTCCATCACACAAGCACTGAGCATATCCTCAAGAACCTAAATAGTGCGCTCGGACTGCCCGTCTGTCTAAGGGTGAAATGCCATGCTCAACTGCACCCGAGTACCTAACTCCTGTTGCACGGCTCTCCAGAACCACAATGTGAACTCAGTACCTCTGTCTGAAATAATAGAAACCAGAATACAATGCAGACAGACAATCTCCTAGATATAAATCTCTGCCAACCGCTCCGAAGAATTAGTGGTACACACAGGAATGAAATGAGCGGACTTGGTCAGCCGATCGACAATAACCCAAATGGTGTCGAACTTCTTCAAAGTCCGTGGGAGTCCAGATACAAAATCCATGGTGATACGCTCCCGCTTCCACTCCGAAATCCCTATCTGCTGGAGAAATCCACTCGATCTCTAGTGCTCATACTTCACCTGCTGACAATTGAGGCCCCGAGCTACAAACCCAACTATATCTTTCTTCATCTGCCTCCATCAATAGTGCTGCCTCAAGTCCTAATACATCTTCACGGCACCTAGATGGATGGAGTACCGCGAACTGTGGGCCTCCTCTAGAATTAGCTCTCGTAGCCCATCAACATTGGGTACACAAACCCAACCCTGCATCCCCAATACTCTGTCCCCACCAATGGTCACATCTCTGGCATCACCATGTTGAACCCTATCATTAAGGACAAGCAAATAAGGATCATCATATTGCCGCTCCTTGATATGATCAAATAAAGAAGACCGAGAAATCACTCAAGCTAGAATCCAACTAGGCTCTGAAATATCCAATCTCACAAACTGGCTAGCTAGGGCCTGAACATCCATAGCCATAGGCCTCTCTGATGCTGGTAAATATGCAAAACTCCACAAACTCTATGCCCGGCGACTCAAGGCATCAGCCACTACATTGGCCTTGACCGACTGATATAGAATAGTAATGTCATAATCCTTCAACAACTCCAACCGCCTCCTCTGGCGCAAATTTAGATCCTTTTGTTTGAATAAGTTTTGCAAGCTCCGATGGTCAATATAAATCTCATAATGCACACTCTACAAATAATGGTGCCAAATCTTCAGGGAATGAACAATGGTAGCTAACTCAAGATCATGAACAGGATAATTCTTCTCGTACATCTTTAACTGTCTAGACGCGTAGGTAATCACCCTACCATTCTACATCAATACCTCTCCAAGGACAACTCTTGAGGCATCACAATAGACAGTATAAGACCCTGAACCTATAGGCAATATCAAACCTTGGGCTGTAGTCAAAGCTGTCATGAGCATCTGAAAGCTCGCCTCACACTCCTCTGTCCACTGAAGTAGAGCGCCCTTCTGGGTCAATCTAGTCATAGGGGCTTCAACCGATGAAACCCCCTCCCCCCACAAAATGACGGTAGTATCCCGCCAAGCCAAGGAAAATGTGGATATCTATAGTTGAAGATGGTCTGGGCCAAATCTACACGACCTCTATCTTCTTTAGATCCACCCGAATACCCCCACTCGATACCACGTGGCCCAAGAATGCCATAGAATCCAACCAAACTCACTTTTTGAGAACTTTGCATATAACTTATTTTCCCTTAGAGTCTGAAGCACTTTCCTAAAGGTGCTACTCATGATCTTCCCGACTCGAGAATTAACTAGAATATCATCAATAAAAACAATGACATAAGAGTCAAAATACGGCCAGAATACACTATGCATCAAATGCATGAAGTCTGTTGGGGCATTGGTTAGCCTAAATGACATAACAAGGAACTCGTAATTCCCATACCGAGTTCTGAAAGCAGTCTACGGGATATCTGGCACCCGAATCTTCAACTGATGGTAGCCTGAGCGAAAATCAATCTTGAAAAACACACGTGCGTCCTGAAGCTGGTAAAATAGATCATCAATACCAGGCAAAAGATAACGACTCTTCACTGTAGCCTTATTCAACTGGAGATAATCGATGCACATAAGCATAGAACCATCCTTTTTCTTCACAAACAAGACAGGAGCACCCTGTCAAGCCCAAAAATTCAAGGGACATGACCGGCGCTCGACCGAGTAACCCCAGTCAAGCGAACATGGGTGCCTTTCCAATCCCACGTGTTACCCCACATTTTTCATTTCTTATTAACCAAGTGAAGCAGCTAATTTTAATTTGAACACCTTGTTACAAAAGCATACATAACATCGATAATCATTAGCGTGGTTTACAACTTACATCACCCAACTTACAAAATACTATTTACATAAGTTCTTAACCCACATTGCCAATCTACGGAGCCACTAAAGATGAAAGATGAATAATGCAATACTTGCCGGCAACAAGGCTCCGGCTATACCTTGTATAAATACCAAAACAGGATCCCAAAAGACAAGAACAGAAGCGGCATGAGGCACGCAGGGCCCCGAAAGGAAAGGGGCTCACCAATTCAGCTGGCAGGAATTAATAAGGAGCTACGGTCGGTGGACTGGAGTGCCTGCTATAGGTCCACCTACAATCATAACACGAATGTAGCACCCCCGGCAAAAGGGACGTCAGTACATTTGAATTATACTGGTATGCATGAACAAAATTGTTCCAAGTAAACTCAAACCACATATAAGTAGGAAACAGTAATGGATGAAGCAACCAAACACATATGAAGGAACAATCAAGCCAAACAAGTTTACAGACTCTCCTGTTTCCCCTTCCACAATTTCACTTCGATAGTTTCATAATTTGCTCATATTTTGTTTCAATAGTGATATCGATCACTTTCCACCCTTATTACCTCGGCCACCCTTATCACCACAACCCATACCTTATTAATTTTGTTGCGGCATACAACACGATCCCACCGTAGAGTTTTATTCCAAAAACAACACAACAACAACAACAAACAATTCACATAGGTCAACAACAATACTTCTCAAGAATTAAAAACAACAATATTACAAGTGTTACCATAACAATCAATACTATTTCCATCATATTCAATAACCCATATACATTTAACGTCACATTGTAATTGCCCAAAACAAGCCATAGATATTGTTACCATAGTTATTCCAGTTGCACTAGTCACAATTTCCTTTAGCCATTTATTCCTCAATTACAACCTCATAACACAATGACAACATACAAATCACAAGAAATTCATAAGTAATTTACGTACATATCAACTACCAAGCAACTTACATCAAACGAGGCGATTTTACGAGGATCAAAGTTACCCATACATACCTGGAGCCGAATTCCCTTTTTAACTTCTATTCCCAGCTCACCAAGCAGTTTAGAAACGTCAATCTATTTCACAAATTTACACATATGTCTTAGCAATGAAGTCCACAATTTACTACCCGAGCCTATTTAGGTTACCAATTCTCCTTTTGCAATTCTCTACTGCTACCCAATTACACTTACTAGATTTTTATGTATTTAAAGACATGCATGCACAGTCCCACCTTTGGTTTTCAAGAATCAATGCATGGGAATCCCCCTTTTTGTTCAAATAGGGAAAATCAAATGGAAAAAGAATTGGGGGTTTTTACCTGCAAGAACAAAAGTGAAGACAATACTTGAAATTTCCCTGGCTTAGGTGACTTTGAAAAATCAACTTGATGAAAATGGACTTTCTCTCTCCAGGAACCTCTCCTCCCTCTCTCTTATTTTGCTCAGAAAGTATGTTAAAATGAGGGGTTGGGGTGTTTTATTAGAAAAGGGGTCGGGTTTTAAAATCTAGAAAGATAGAAACCCGAGCAAATCTGCGGTCTCATTCTGTGATCGAAGAATAGAAATGCGGTCCACAGATTAGACCGTAGAAATGCGCCCAAAAACCCTGAAGGTCTGCCTGGGTCTGCGACAGGAATGCGGTCCGCATTCCTGTTATGCGGTCGCATTTTGCACCGCAGAATTGACCTCCACATATCCTTGAGGAACTTATGCGATGATTATGCGGTCCGCATATTAATTATGTGACCGCATAATGGACCACATTTTCAACATCTATTTCGACAACCTTTCTGCTTCACTCTGCGACTGAAATACAGTACGCATATTGATTATGTGACCGCATAATGGATCGCATTTTCAACATCAATTTTGACAACCTTTCTGCTTCACTCTGCGGAAGAAATGCGGTCCGTATAGTTGATCTGCGACCGCATTCTGGACCGCAGAATGATAATTTTCTGGAAAAATCGATTCTTTTGGTTTTTAAGTGCAAAATCAGTAAAAAGTGTCCGAAGAGTTCTACACATTCCTAACACATATTCGGACCTTGGCACTACGAGCTACTAGGTTTTGAGCACAAGATTGTTTTTTGCGGGGCCTTATATCCTCCCCCACTTAAAATCATTCATCCTCGAATGAGGATTTTTTTTGAAAAAAAATCAGTTGGTTTAAAATGCATGATATGCAGACTCTCAAAATTTTCACTAACTCCCATGTTCTTGAAAAATTTTACCAAAGTTTCCTTTGTACTATGGACATATCTACTTGTTAGAGAGCCCCTGAAACATATTTTCAAACATCATTATAGGATTACAACCATCCCTACAACTGTCATACAATTTCCTACCTTAACAATTGTTGCACACATTTGATCACTTGATACGTTTTTCTTATGAATCAGTTATCTCAATAAGTTCCACATAATCTAACCATTTCAACATACTACATGCATACAAGTAGTTTATTACCAACTTATACAGCCATTAATTGATTACTTATCACAAGAGTTTTTGTCAAACTTTCATTTACCAAAGAGATGTCGACATGAATTAAAACAATCACAACACCTATAAGTCTTGCACAACTAGAGGAACTTCACTAGTATTAGGAAGGAAACAACTCAGACACAATGATAGTTGTTTTAGAGATTGAGGGGTCACATAATTTCCTCTAAACTTGATCAAACATATGGGGATATTTCTCTTTCACTTCCTTCTCTGCCTCCCATGTAGCTTCCTCAACCCGTTGACTCCGCCACAACACCTTGACTGAGGCAACTTCCTTATTTCTCAACTTACGGACTTGTCTATCAAGAATGGCAACCGGAACCTCTTCATACGACAATGCTTCATTAACTTCGATAGTCTCGACTGGCACGATGGTGGATGGATATCCAACCACTTTCTTCAACATGGACACGTGGAACATTGGGTGCACTAATGACATTTTGAGAGGCAATTCCAACCTATAGGCCACCTGCCCTATCGTCTGAACAATTCGATGTGGCCCGACATACCTAGGACTCAAATTACCTTTCTTCCCGATGTGCATGATTCCCTTCATAGGGGATACCGTCAAGAACACCCAATCATTAACTTGAAATTCCAATTCCATCCGACGAAAGTCCGCATAAGACTTTTGGCGACTCTGAGAAGTCTTCATCCTTTGCTGAATGATTTTAACTTTCGCCATGGCCTGGTGTATAAGATCTAGCCCTATTAGTTCTGCTTCGCCCACTTCAAACCACCCAGTTGGGGACCTACACCTTCTTCCGTATAATGCCTCAAATGGGGCCATCTGAGTGCTAGCATGAAAGCTGTTATTGTAAGCAAATTCTATAAGGGGCAGGTGATCATCCCAATTACCTTTGAAGTCCAAGACACAAGCCAGCAATATATCTTCAAGTGTTTGAACAGTCCGATGCGCTTGACCGTCGGTCTGCGGAGGGAAACCCGTGATGAGATTCACATGAGTACCCAAACCTTGCTGAAATTTCTTCCAAAAATTATCTATGAACTGAGCCCCTCGATCCAAAATAATAGAGAGCTGAGTACCATAAAGCCTCACTATTTCCTTGATATACAATAGAGCATATTGTTCTGTAGTATCGGAGGACTTGACTGATAAGAAGTGAGCTAATTTAGTGAGTCGATCCACTATCACACAAATTGAGTCAAACTTTCGCTGAGTGCGAGGTAATTCTACCACGAAATCCATGTTGATCATCTCCCACTTCCACATTCGTATTTCCATAAGCTAGCTTAACCTATCGGGCTGTTGATGCTTAGCTTTTACTTGCTGACAATTTGGATATTTAGATACAAAGTCAGCCACACCCCTCTTCATACCGTTCCACCGATAAATTTCCTTGAGATCGTGATACATTTTCGTAAAACCCGAGTGCACCGAATACCTGGAATAATGAGCCTCCTCCATTACTCTTTCCCAAAGGTTATCCAACACATAGCCTTCCCTGACATCGTAGCACATCATCATTGCCATCAAGTGAAAATGTCGAAGTCTTGTTGTTCAGAATTGCCTCCTTCATCTGTGCCAATGCTGGATCGATGAACTATTTTTCCTTGACTTCCGTTACAAGCGATGATTCTGCTCTATTACGCACCATAATTTCCTCCTCGTTTGGAGTTGAAATTCCAACCCCAAGACTGGCCAACTGATAGACCTCCTGAGCTAGGAGCCTCTGATTCGCCCCCAAGTGAGCCAAACTACCCATGGATTTTCGACTGAGGGCGTTGGCCACAACATTCACCTTACCCGGATGGTATAAGATGTTCATGTCATAATCCTTAAGCAATTCTAACCACCGCCGCTGCTTCAAATTTAACTCCTTCTGTTTGAAAAAATATTGCAGACTCTTGTGGTCTGAGAACACATCCACATGGACCCCATAAAGGTAAAGCCGCCATATTTTCAAGGCAAATACAACTGCTGCAAGCTCCAAATCATGCGTCGGGTAATTCTGCTCATGATTATTGAGTTGCCTTGAAGCATACGCTATAACCATCCCATGCTGCATCAGTACACACCCCAAACTGACCCCGAAGCATCGCAATAGACCACCAATTACTCTGTGCCTTCCGGCAAGGTCAATACCGGTGCCGAGGTCAACCTTGCCTTCAATTCTTGAAAACTTCTCTCACAAGCGTCGGACCATTGGAACTTAACTGCTTTTTGTGTCAATTTAGTCAATGGAGAGGCGAGGGTAGAAAATCCCTCCACAAACCTCCGGTAGTACCCGGCTAAACCCAAGAATCTACGAACCTCCGTCGGGGTCATGGGTCTAGGCCAATCCTTCACCGCTGCAATCTTCTGGGGGTCCACCTGAATCCCCTCACTGGAAACAACATGACCCAGAAAAGTGACGGACTTCAACCAAAATTCACATTTTGAGAATTTAGCGTACAACTGGTGCTGATGAAGAGTCTGCAAAACTGCCCTGAGGTGATAGGCATGATCCTCCCGTCTTTGGAAAAAACAAGGATGTCATCAATGAGAACAATCACGAAGGAGTGCAGAAATGGATTGAAGACCCGGTTCATAAGATCCATAAAAGTTGCGGGGCCGTTGGTTAGCCCAAAAGACATGACCAAGAATTCAAAATGACCATAGCGAGTTCTGAAAGAATGACCTGCTCCCTAATCTTCAATTTGTGATATCCTGACCGCAGATCAATTTTGGAGAAGAATCTTGCACCTTGCAATTGGTCGAACAAATCATCTATCAGAGGCAAGGGATACTTATTTTTTATGGTGATTTTTTTGAGCTGCCGATAATCAATACACATCCGGAGCGACACATCCTTCTTCCTGACAAAAAGAACCGGAGCACCCACGGTGACACACTCGGTTGTATGAACCCCTTCTCTAATAAATCCTACAACTGCTCCTTTAGCTCTCTTAGCTCTGCTGGCGCCATACTGTATGGAGGAACAGATATTTGCTAGGTATCTGGGAACACATCAATCCCAAAATCAACCTCCCAATCTGGTGGGATTCCCAGAAGTTTGTCTGGAAACACTTCAGCAAACTCGTTCACAACCGGCATGGACTCAAGGGCAGACACTTCTAATGTGGTGTCCGCCACCTGGACCAAATGATAGATACACCCCTTTTTAATAATGTTTGAAGCTTTAAGGTAGGAAATAAACCTACCATTCGGCACCACACCATTTCCCTTCCATTCAGCAACTGGCTCATTAGGAAACTCGAGCCACAGGATTCTCGTTCGGCAGTCAAGTTTGGCAAAACATGCATAAAGCCAGTCCATTCGCATAATGACATCAAAATCTACCATTCCAAGCTCGACAAGATCGACCGTAGTAATACGACCACACACCTCAACAGCATAATTCCTATAAACTCGTGCAGAAATGATAGTATTACCAATCAGAGTCGATATAGAGAATGGCTCATGAAGCTGTTCGGGTTCTATCCCAAAGCTTGAAGCAATGAATGGGGTGACATAAGACAAAGAGGATACCGAATCAATAAGAGCATAAAAATCAATGGCCTGAACAGACAAGATACCTGTAAGCATATCTGGAGAGGCCTCTGCACTCTAGCAACCACTCAAAGAATAGAAATGGTTGGGTCCACCTCTACCACGAGCTCCTCCCCTAACTCTACCATGTCCCGCTGGGTCTAGAGGACGTACAGATAATATAGCGACTGAAGAACCGGATGACAGAGCAGATCCACTACCCATGTCCTGACTGGGCACCTGATAGTCTCACTAGATATGACCTCTCACCCCGCATCTGAAACACACCAGGATATCCAAGTAGCAATTCTCTGTATGGAATCTCCAACACTTGGGGCTTGGAGCCCTCCCCTGCTGCTGCGATCTCCCTCCTGGACGACCGAACTGATAGGGCCTCCTACTGCCCGAATCTGGTCTCTTGTGGCTGCTCTGCTGGTAACTATGCAGGGATGGTGGTGCGCTCGCTGAGGACTAAGCATATGACTGGGATGGTCTTGACGACCCTCTCCTCTAAGCTAATCTCCCTGAGTGGCCCGCTGATCGAGCCCTGCTGCTATTCTACCTTTCCGCTCGAATCTTCAATTTCCTAGCCTCTGTGGCCTGATCGAATCCCACAATCTTTCCATAGTTCATGTCCGAGTTTAAGGCCGCTGTAGCAGCCTCACTCACTACCAAGGGACTAAGGCCCTGAACAAACCAACGAACTCTAGCAGCCATGGTTGACACTAATTGAGGAACATACTTGGACAACCTCACGAACTATATGTGGTACTCCCAAACACTCATGCTGCACTGCTTGAGGGTCTCAAACTCAGTAGCACGGGCTGCTATTGTCTCAGCAGGCAAGAACTTGTCCATGAACACATTTACAAACTCATACCATCTAGCCAGAGATCCTCCCTCCCAACGGGAGTCCTCCAATATCTCGAACCAAGAATACGTTGCTCCCTTCAACCTGTATGATGCCAACTCAACTCCCTCCATCTATGAAACTTTCATCTTTCGGAGGGTCTTATACATTTCATCAAGGAATTCTTGCGGATTGGCCTCTGGATCTTTGCCTGAGAATTCTGGAAGGGCTAGACGCAGAAACTGGTTAACTCTGGAACTGGCTGAACCTCCCTGTCCACTAGAGGATGCAGGGGCATCCTGGGATCTCTAGGCCTGAGTGGCCACTAACTGGGTCAACATGCGGATGGCTCCTCTAATGTACCCATCAAAAGCCTCAGGACCAGGAGCTGGGATGGGGCCCGAATCAGGAATATCGGCAGGAGGGATGGTGGCACCCTCTACCGCTGCATGAACAGGAACATGCTGGTCTGGGACAGACAGGTCGGGTAGATTGAAGGATAGGGAGTCACTCTCACACGGCATCAGATACAAGATTCATAGCCTCACTTGTGGCATTGGCCCCAAGGCCGAGTCTAGCTCTCTTCTTAGGTGCCATTACTGAAAAATTTCGGAACAAAGAACGAGTTAGATATAGATACCTTCACATTTCACTTTACCGCACGATACAAAATAGCAAAGAAGTGGGAAAATTTCCTAAATGTCCATGCAGCCTCCCACTTATAGACGTGGTCGACATCACACCGATAAGTAGGGCTCTACCAGAAATGGGTCTGAGACATCCTAGGACTCCTTTAAAACCTTAGGCTCTAATACCAAGTTTGTCACGCCCCAAAATTCGAAGGACATAACCGGCGCTCGACCGAGTAACCCCAGTCAAGCGAACCTGGGTGCCTTTCTTATCCCACGTGTTACCCCACATTTTTCATTTCTTATTAACCAAGTGAAACATCTAATTTTAATTGGAACACCTTGTTACAAAAGCATACATAATATGGATAATCTTTAGCGTGGTTTACAACTTACATCGCCCAACTTACAAAATACATATTTACATAAGGTCTTAACCTACATTGCCTATCGACGACCTCTAAAGATGAAAGAGGAATAATACAATACTTGCCGGTAACAAGGCTCCAGTTATACCTTTTATAAATACCACAACGGGATCCCAAAAGATAAGAACAGAAGCGGCATGAGCCACGCAGGGCCCGGAAATGAAAGGGAATCACCAATTCAGCTGGCAGCATGTAATGAGGAGCTACGGTCGGTGGACTGGAGTGCCTGTTATACGTCCACCTACAATCATAACGCGAATGTAGCGCCCTCGGCAAAAGGGACGTCAATACATTTGAATTGTACTAGTATGCATGAACAAACTTGTTCCAAGTAAACTCAAACCACACATAAGTAGGAAACAGTAATGGATGCAGCAACCAAACACATATGAAGGAACAATCAAGCGAAACAAGTTTACAAACTCTCCTGTTTTCCCCTTCCACAATTTCACTTCAATAGTTTTAGAATTTGCTCATATTTTGTTTCAATATTGATTTCGATCACTTTCCACCCTTATTACCTCGGCCACCCTTATTAACTCGGCCACCCTTATCACCACAACCCACACCTTATTACTTCATGTTACGGCGCGCAACCCGATCCTACCGTACAGTTTCAATCCATAAACAACACAACAACGACAAACAATTCATAAAGGTCAACAACAATACTTCTCAAGAATTAACAACAACAATACTACAAGTGTTTTCATAACCATCAATACTGTTTCTATCATATTCAACAACCCATATACGTTTAACGTCACATTGGTAATTGCCCACAACAAGCCATTGACATTGTTACCACAGTTATTCTAGTTGCACTAGTCATAATTTCCTTTAGTCATTTATTCCTCAATTACAACCACATAACACAATCACAACGTACAAATCACAATAAATTCATAAGTAATTTACGTACATATTACCTACCAAGCATATGTACATCAAACGAGGCGATTTTACGAGGATCAAAGTTACCCATACATACCTGGAGCCGAATTCCCTTTTTAACTTCTATTCCCAGCTCACCAAGCAGTTTAGAAACGTCAATCTATTTCACAAATTTACACATATGTCTTAGCAATGAAGTCCACAATTTACTACCCGAGCCTATTTAGGTTACCAATTCTCCTTTTGCAATTCTCTACTGCTACCCAATTACACTTACTAGATTTTTATGTATTTAAAGACATGCATGCACAGTCCCACCTTTGGTTTTCAAGAATCAATGCATGGGAATCCCCCTTTTTGTTCAAATAGGGAAAATCAAATGGAAAAAGAATTGGGGGTTTTTACCTGCAAGAACAAAAGTGAAGACAATACTTGAAATTTCCCAGGCTTAGGTGACTTTGAAAAATCAACTTGATGAAAATGGACTTTCTCTCTCCAGGACCCTCTCCTCCCTCTCTCTTATTTTGCTCAGAAAGTATGTTAAAATGAGGGGTTGGGGTGTTTTATTAGAAAGGGGTCGGGTTTTAAAATCTTGAAAAATAGAAGCCCGAGCAAATCTGCGGTCGCATTCTGCGATCGTAGAATAGAAATGCGGTCCGCAGATTGGACTGCAGAAATGCGCCCAAAAACCCTGAAGGTCTGCCTGGGTCTGCGACAGGAATGCGGTCCACATTCCTATTATGTGGTCACATTTTGCACCGCAGAATTGACCTCCACAAATCCTTGAGGAACTTATGCGATGATTATGCGGTCCGCATATTGATTATGCAATCGCATAATGGACCGCATTTTCAACATCAATTTTGACAACCTTTCGGCTACACTCTGCGGCAGAAATACGGTTCACATATTGATTATGCGACCTCATAATGGACCGCATTTTCAACATCAATTTTGACAACCTATCTGCTTCACTCTGCAGCAGAAATACGGTCCGCATAGTTGATGTGCGACCGCATTCTGGACCGCAAAATGACAAATTTCTGGAAAAATCGATTCTTTTTGTTTTTAAGTGAAAAATTAGTCAAAAGGGTCCGAAGAATTCTACACATTCCTAACACATATTCGGACCTTGGCACTACGAGCTACTAGGTTTTGAGCACAAGATCTTTTTTTACGGGGCCTTACATCCTCCCCCACTTAAAAAACACTGGGTCGAATAAAACCCTTATGAAGCAATTCCTAGAACTGATCCTTTAACTCCTTCAACTCAGGAGGAGCCATATGATACGGGGGAATGGAAATGGGCTGAGTGCCTGGCAACAAATCAATGCCAAAATCAATGTCTCTATCAGGCGGCAGTCCAGGAAAATTAGCTGGAAACACATCAGGATAGTCCCGCACTTGGGACTGAATCAAATGAAGGGGTATCAATATTGACATCTCTCACAGATGCGAAATACGCATCACACCCCTTCTCAACCATATATTGAGCTTTAAGGGAAGAAATAACTCTACTAGGGGTATGATCTAAGGTGCCCCTCCACTCAACACGCGGTACACCTAGCATAGCCAGCGTCACGGTTATGGTATGACAATCAAGAATGGAATAATGGGGCGACAACTAGTTCATGCCCAAGATAATATCGAAATCAGCCATGTTGAGCAACAAAAAATCGGCTCCGATCTCAAAATCACAGAGAATAACCAAACACGACCGATAAATGCGATCCACAACAAGTGAATTGCCCACATGAATAGAAACATAAATAGGGGCACTCAAATAATCCCGAGGTACACCCAAATGCAGAGCAAAATAAGAAGATACATAAGACTAAGTAGAGCCTGGATTGAATAGAACTGATGCATCTCTGTGGCAATCCAATATAATACCTGTGATGATAGAATCAGAGGCAACAACCTCAGTACAGGAAGGCATGACATAGTATCTGATTTCTGCTCTAGGGTGACCTCTACCTTCCCGACCTCCATCCCTAGCTGGCTGGGCGGAAAGGGTAGCAGCTGGAGCCGTGATCATGGCCTGAGAACTCTATGGGGCACGTTGTGGCTGAGGAGGTTATGGAGGTGCACTCAGCCCAAGCCTAGGGATATCCCTCACCACATGGAGGGTGTAACCACACTCTAAACAAGCTCTGGGAGGACGTGGTGGTTGTGAATAGCTTGGACCAGGTCTTCTGGATTGATATCTGAAATCACCTTACGCTGGAGGTGCGCTAGACACCGGAGGTTCATAATAAGTCTCCTGAGGCCTAAGAGCAGCTAGAGCACTGCTGGCTACTGGAAGAGCTGAATTAACGGGGAGACTCATATATCCCCTACCATGACGACCTAAAGCTGGGTTACGTGCACTAGAATAATGACCCGACTCTCGAGACCTCTTGGCCTCCCTCTTCTCTTACCCCCTAGCATGCATACACTCAATCCTCCTAGTGATGCTCACCAACTACTGATAAGAAATATCCATCTCTAACTCACGGGCCATACTAGATCTGATGAGAGGATTAAGACCATCAATAAACCGACGAACCCTCTTGCGAATAGTAGCAACCAAGGCTAGTGCATGCCTAGCCAAACTAGTGTAACGGATAGCATACTCTCAAACAGGCATAACACCCTAGTGTAAATGCTCAAACTCTACGCGCAATGCGTCCCTGACGCTCTGAGGAACATACTCTCACAGGAACATATCCGGAGACTGAGCCCAAGTCAATGAAGCAGACTCCTCTAGACTGTCTAACTCATAGGTGCGCCACCAATCATAGGTGGATCCTGGAAGCTGGAAAGTAGTGAAAGAAACCCCGTTGGATTCGAAAATTCCCATGGTATAGAGAATACGGTAACACTCATCAAGAAACCCTAGAGCATCCTCCGATTCTAAACTATTGAATATAGGAGGCTTGTACTTCTTGTACCTCTCAAGCCTCTGCTGCTCATCCTCGTAAGTCGCTGCCCTATCCTCGGGCTGAACGAGCACTGCAGGCAGTACATGAGTAATCTCGGGTACTTGCTCAACATCCACTCACTGCTCAAGAGTGCGGGTGGCGGGAGTATGTGCTCCTCTCCAGGCCTGAGATGTGGCTGCAGCAATGGGAAATAACCTTGCCTGAGCCAAAATGGTGTACATGCTCATGAACTGTGCAAGAGTCTCTTGATGATATGGAGTAGTAATAGCAGTAGTAGGCATTACAGGTGCCTAGACTCCGGCTAGATCTGTTGGTGGTACCTCAGCGGCAGCTTGCGCAGGTGCTCTAGCTGCACTACATGTGCGCCCTCGACCTCTACCCGGCCCCGTCCTCTGACGACTGGAGTAGGGGGCGCGGGTTCTTGATTATCTCTAGTAGCATGTGTCCTCACCATCTATGAGAGAATAGAAAGACAAAAGTTTAGTTATGATATCAAAATCTCACACGACATGGAAATCAAATAAAGTGGAATTTTCTTAATAGTAAGATAACCTCATGTAGATAAGTATAGACGTCTCCGTACCGATCAGCAAAACTATAATAAACTGGCCTGTGTTCTGTGGCTCCTATGAACCTAGAGCTCTGATACCAACTTGTCACGACCCCAGTTCACCCTCCGTGAACATATCGTGACGGCACCTAGTCTCTATGACTAGGTAAGCTTAACAGTGAAGAAAATAACTAACTTGTGAAAAATAATAATCAAACTGAACAAATGGAAGAAACAGTATACAAGATGTTGCTCGGCATGGACAACTCAACACCATTGAAACCTACAATATCATCCCAAAACCTGGAAACTCATGGGAACACAAGCTAGAAGGAATACAGTAAAGTGCTATAATCTCCAAAAATGTGTACATCAATGATACGATAGAAGGGCTAACACCAAAGATAGAGCAAGGAAGGAGACTCTTCGTTCTGCGGACGTGGAAGATGTACCTCGAAGTCTTCAAAATGCTTCCTGCCTCAAGGATGATACGCCTTGGTAGAGGTACCGGGATCTACATATGAAAAACATGTGCAGAAAGGGCATGAGTACACCATAGCGGTACTCAGTAAGTGCCAAGCCTAACCTCGGTTGGGTAGTGACGAGTAAGGTCAGGGCCCTACTGAGATAAACATATATATAATTAAAAGATAAGGCAAAAAACAGTAAAACTGAGAGTCAATAATAAGGATCTACACAGTATAATAAGAGTGCAATAACGGAAACAGATAATAAGGCAAACAACAAGGAAATATTGTTCGCAACAAAGAGGATAATCGGGGGATCTCTTTGTATCCCAAAGATCTCTTGGTATCCTCAATATATATAAGTGTCAGGGATCTCTTAGTATGCCGCACCTTAGTCCAGGTCATAATTTCGCATGGGGGATCTCCCGGGTTGTTGTCCCGTAGTCCAAATTTAAACACACATGAGCAGCTCAAGGATGTCAAAATAAACATTAAGTCCGTAATAAGTAAACAAATAATTCTAGCCTAACATGCTTCACGTAATGCAATAAAGATAGTTTAAGCAAATGGGCAGTTAAATCAACTAAGCATACCTTTCTAAACTAACACATGCTATATTTGCAAGTACAACAAAGCCAGTAAGAAAAGAACTCAACTTAAATACTTAAAGTAAAACCGAATTTTTCAACAATTAGCTCAAGTATGCGCTCGTCGCCTCACGTACAAGGCATTCAATTACCAAATATCATATCCTAAGGGGAAATGTCCCCCACACAAGGTTAGACAAGCCACTTACCTCGAACCGGCTCAAAGTCAACTGGAAACCACGCCTTTTCCATAAGTATCCGACTCCAAATGGCCCGAATCTATTCAATTTAATTACATAGTGTAAATAACATCTCAAGCAATTGATTCTATGATTTAATTCAAAGCTTAGACGCTAAATTAGGTGAAATAACCAAAATGCCCGTCAGTCCAACATCTCGGAATCGGGTGAAATTAACATTTTCATAATCCTCACACTCACACGAGTCTAACCATATAAAAATCTCTCAAATCGGATGTCGAAATCCCCATCAAAACTCAATAATTCAGCCTATGAAGTTTTATCAAATTTTCTTTCAAAATATGAAATAAAGGAGAGAATTCATGCTAAGATAAGTGGGTCACAAGCAAAACGGAGTTTAGAATTGTTACCCAATCGATATCTTTGAAACCCCCTCAAAATCTCGCTCAAATCCGAGCTCCCAAGCATATTTTTTGGTAATAATGGCTAAACCCTTGTTTTTGAAATATTATATATGCCCAGGTATTTAATGCATCGCGAACGCGGTCAAGGCCTTGCGTTCACGAAGCACAACAAATCGTTGGCCAAAAAAATCTTTCTATGCGAACGCGACATGGATATCGGGAATGCGAAGCTTCCAATGACTAGCCCTATGCGAATGCGTCGCCCGTCCCATAAACCCGAAGTTTTATTCCCCCACGAACCCAACTGACCACATCTCTCTACGCGAACACGGTCCCATCCCCGCGAACGCGATGCTCAACTTCGCTACCCCTTCGCAAATGCGGAGGCCACCTCCCAAATGTGTAAGAAATATTCCCATCTACCCCCACTCTCTCTTCGTGAACGCAGTGGTTCGCTCACGAACATGAAGGGTAAAGACCTTCTGCAACAACTGAGCAAATATCTGCAATATTTTAACAACTTGAAATGATCTGTTGAGTATCTGAATTACACCCGAGTACCCCGGGACCTCAACCAAACCTCTGAACATATCCCATAACATCATTCAAACCTGTCCCATCCTTCGGAATGCCATAAATAACATCAAAACATCTATTTTTCATCGAATTCAACCTTAAAATTTCCAGCAACTCTAAAAACACATTTTCGGTCAAAAAGTCTGCCAAACCCCGCCCAAATGATCTGAAATTTTACACACACATCCCAAATGACACGAAGGAACTACTGTAACTTTTTGAATTCTATTCCGACCCTCAAATCAAAATCTCACTATCGGACTGAAAATTTCCAAAAATTCAATTTTTTGCATTTCAAGCCTAAATTAGCTGCGGGCCTCCAAAATACAATCTGAATACACTCCCAACCCCCAAATCACCCAACAGAGCTAACAGAACTATTGGATTTCTATTTCGAGGTTGTCTTCACACTGTTCCAACTACGGAGCACTTTCCAACACTTAAGCTCTCATTTAGGGACTAAGTTTCCCAAAACTCTTCGAAACTCAAAATGAAACGTCCCACCAAACCAAAATAGCAGAAATAAACTTGGTGAATATAGTTAATAGGGGATCATGGCATTAATTCTTAAGAAGACTGGCCGGGTCGTCACATCTTGGGGCTTGAATGGATAAATAAGCAAATTGGCCACCGGATTTGGTCTCTATGTGGCCCAAATCTGAATAACCAGCCCCCTTTTTCTTTTACAAATCTCTTTTTTCTATTTTTGCCTTCCTTTTCTTTTTTTTTAAAAAAAATTAAAAACCTAAATTAGAATCCTATATAAATCTAAATTGTAAAATTAAAATACTTATCTAATTATAATAATTATAAAAAATACTTGATCCTAAATTAAAAGAGAAATATTAGTAATCTAAAATTAAAGCTAAAAATGCCAAACTAAACCATTTTTTTGTGATTTTTATTTCTTAAGAAAACTAATAATTAACTAACTAATCATAAAAATGTAAAAGCAAAATCTAAATGTAATGCATGGTATTTTTTTACATTTTCATGATTTTAACAAAAGTAAACATGCACAAAAATGCAAATAGTTAGCACAAATTCCCACAAAATCCTATAAAATTGCAAAAAATGGAAATAATTGTTTTCTTATATTTTATGGGAGTAATTCCTATAGAGAAAAAATCCCGTGCTCACAACCATCATCTTCTGTAGGAGGACTATTTGCTATGCTTAGTGAAGAGATGCGGGCAATTCACGAGCTAGTAGCTGGCCTTCCACATTGACCTGGAGAAACATCTGAGGGACCCGCTGCATACATTTCAAAGAAAGATTTTCAAAAGTATCTTGATGATCAGAGGAAGCAGGGCGATCACCTTAAGATGTTGGAGAAGGCATACACTGAGTTGGCCAAGGCACAGGGTAAGTTAAGTAGTTCTCATGACACTCTAGCAAAGGCATACACCAGATGATGAAAAGGGAGAAGAAAAGAGACAAATTCTTTACCCGCATGTGGAAATGTGTGAAGGGGCTGTGGAAATTCCTAAATCCTCAAGACCCAATACCATCGACCATGCCGGTAGATGATGATGATGTTCCAGTTGATTGGTCTGAGGAAGAGGGAGAGGAGGATTCCTCCGAGTCAAACAACAAGGAGAGCACTTGATGCAGTATTCAGGGAGAACTTTCCACTATTTTAATCTATCATGTTTAGTTGCATTGGGGACATTGCAATATCTTTAGTTGGGGGTGGCTTCTTGTATAGCTGTTGTTCTTGTATAATTGTGGATAACTGTAGATATGGCAAATTGCTACTTTGGTTGTTTTCATTTTGATGTTATTGTATTTTCATGTGATGTGTTATATTAGTATGTTTATTAGCTTCTTAGTTTTATTGATTAGATTCTTAATTTTTCTTTATATAGTATGTTTTATTTTAGTGGCAATGTCCTTGGTTTTCTTTGTACTATGGTTCTTATTCCGAGGATGCCAATTTTCTTCTGGTCACGACCCAAAATCTAACATTGGTCGTGATGGTGCCTATCGTGTTACAAGACAAGCCTATTCCCAAAATATTACCACTAAATCAATTATAAGAATTTAATAAATCATTTTCAACATTTGAAATTTTCATAAACTAAATCGACTCTAAATATAATTAATATAAAAATATGGAAGCTACCCCCAAACAACGTGGTGTCAGTAAGTCATGAGCCTCTAAAATTATGAACTAAGATATATAAAGTGTCTAACTGTCCAAAAGAAGAAATGACAAGAGGAGCAACAGTTTCGTCAGAGGAGGCGTTGTTTCGAGTGCGGTGATTTTGGTCACATTGCGAGATATTGCCCTAGGCTATCGGGTGGGACTCCACAGTAGGGTGATCAGCCACTGGCAACAGCACCAGTTCCTCCACAACCCTCCCAACAAAATAGGGGTAGAGTTCAGCCAGCTAGGGACGGAGCCTAGTCAACTATAGGTCGCCCAAGAGGGGGAGGCAGATCAGGGGGTGGTCAAGCCTGTTTTTATGCCCTTCCAGCTAGGCCAAACGCTATTACTTCAGATGTTTGATTTCAGGTATGTTCTTTTGTTGGAATCGTTCGAGGACGAACATTTTTTTAATAGGGGGAGGATGTAACGAGCTGGTTGGTCGTTCCGAGAGTTATATCCATGTTTCCCACATTTTTGCTTCTTTATGTGCTATTCAGCTGTGTTGAGTTTTATCGAATAAGTAAGTTTGGGTCCGGAGTATTTTTGGGGCGAAATGAATACTTAGTCTCTTAGTTAGAAATCTAATTTAGAAAAGTCAATCTAATGTTGACTTATGAGTAAACGAATTCAGATTTGGTTTTTTTTAGTCGGTCAACTTCGTTGGGTGATTTTAGACTTAAAGGTGTGTCTAGAATGTAATTTGAAGATCTGTGGTGGAATTAGACTTGAATTGCCGGAAGTTAGAAATTCAGAGATTTTGTTCGATAGTGAAAAATTAGGTGTCTGGATTGGAATGTAATTCCGGAAGTTGGAGTAGGTTCGTAGTGTCAATTGTGACGCGTGTACCAAAAAGTACTAAGCTAGCAGAAAATATCTATCATATATATATATAATAATTTACTAGATAAATACTTAGTGGCCTAGTTTATCACTCCATATGTTAATAAGTAATAAAATAACTGGGATAATAAATAATGGTAAAGAAATTGGCTAAACCCATTATATTTTTTGTATTGGCCCATGTACAAAAACCTAATGTGTAAGAAAAAGGAGCAATTTAGGTCTTAATAAATAATAAATAAAAAATAGGTAGAAAACAATACCGCATGTTGCTTAAAGAGGATTAACGGCAACCAAGGTTTTATGTGGAATCCGTACGAACACTAGGAAGAAGGAAAATGCTTCAGGTATATGCGTATATTAAACTCCAGTTGCCTTCTATTTTTTCCTTCTGTTAAACTAGTGATGGTGGCACTATGGATGATGAATAAATTGGACATGGTTATTATTTAGTGGAGATAGAATGAGAAAGCTATGTAATTAAATTTGGGAAAAATAATTTTGATGGATCAGTTCATGTTGGTTAAATCTTTTATATAAGAGACATAGTGACTACCTAATAATTTATGTAATAATGAGGGAATAAAGTAATTTTTATTTAATAATTGGCAATAATTATAATGTTTGACATGAGATTTGGTGGATTAAGCCATCGTAAAGTATTCTGGAGTTGCACTGTCTCAGCTTTTTTTTTTTCCAATTTTTACGTTTGATATTTGTTATCATCATTTTTGGGCTGAATCCTATATTTGGGCCTACTGCCAACTATTTGAACCCTTCGGGGCTTTTATTTGATATTTCTTGACCATTTTTATTTATTACTTGAACTCAGTCAGTGTATTTTTCACTGTTTTACTACTCAGCCATTCTTTTGACTTAGTTTTGAGGCTTAAATGATATTTTAAATGATTTTTGGGCTGATAAACATTGTTTTACTATCGCCCCGAGGGGCTTGTGGTGATTTTTAACTAAGCAAGACCGAGGGCCTGTATTGTGAGGAATCACTGATATTGATTTGAGGCAGAGAGCCTGAGATATGTACGCCACGAGATGGCTTGATTGATATGAGGTTGAGGGCCTGGATTTGATGCCACGATATGGCTTTTTATTGCACTTGGGTCGTAAGAGGCCATTCCAGTAGTCTGCACACTCCCAGTGAGTGCGGGTACCCATTACCATGTGAGATTGAGCCCGAGGGGCTGGTATGATTATGAGTTATTGCCCGAGGGGCTGGATTGTTGATATTGTGCCCGTGGGGAAAATTTGATTTATTTGGCTAACTTTGTCTTCACGAAAGGTGCCATCACGACCGGGTTCAGGGTTAGGGTTGTGACAAGTTGGTATTAAATCTCGAGTGTCGACGCCCCTTTTTGTTTTCCTCGGGTTATCGGCATTCAGGAAGACAACTCTTTTCCCGCTTTGGGAATTGGGTTTTTGGAGTTTGGAGAGTCGCCACCTAATGATTATAGTGCATTAGGACACTTCTAGAAAAATTAAAGGTGAAGACCAGAGTTTTGGGTAAGGGCTTCAAATTATCTCGAGGGGAATGTGTTAGGTACCCCTCAAGATCCACTAGTGTGGTTCCCGACCATGCTACAATTGTGACTTTAAATTTAAGCGCAAATAAACAAGTACAAGAAGCACAAAAGGTTAAAAAGAAATGCTGAATTTTAGAAAGGAGCAGTTTGGTAAAAAATGTGCAAGTAGAGGGAAGAAGTCAAGTACTTAGTGTGAACAAACCGAAAACTATGTGAGAAACAGAAATTGAAAGTGCAATAGCTTTTAGCATTCAGAAAAAAACTGTTAAACTAAAAAAGTGGAAGAGGGGGTCCTAGGTTTATACATTACATGGATAATTTGCACAACACTGGTACCCAATTGTACGCGGAGTGTTATCGTGTAATCATCATCTCCATGTCTACCCTTCCCACCCCGTTAAGGTATGAAAGTGAGGAACGGTATCGTTTACTTATCGCATGCGACTACCCGTCCCAATCCTATCAGTCCCGGGGTATTAGGACTTCTAATCCTAAAGGGAAACAAAGAGATGGAGGCATTTGTGGAGTTTAAAGGATAAAATTCTAGCTCGACATTCAAAACAAGTATCAAGTAAAAGGGAAGAACAAACAAATAAGGCTTAAATTAACCCCAGGAGTCAAATAATCATATAGTTTAGCATGCCTTGACAAATATTGATTTGGTCTGAGATTAAAATTAAGCAGCGAGCGGACTGGTTCAATACTTATATTTAGATAGAAAGACTGCATTAGGTAGCTCGGATACAGTTGTCGGGGACTGACCCAATGATTAATTAGCCAACCTTTTGTCTATGTGTTGAAATAAAACTAGGCATAGGATCTGTTGATTTCAGGAAAAAGATGCAAAAGAGTTACCAGTTTAATAGAAAGAAACAAATTTTAGACAAGATGCAAATTGATTTTAGAAGAAAAGTTAACAGTTTTAACAGAGAAACGAATTTCAGAAGAAAAAAAGATGCAAATTGATTTTAGAAATGAGTTACCAGTTGTTTCAAAAAAGATGCAGACTGGTTAAAAGGTTTGTGAGTTTCAGGAAAATACAGATTGATTATAGAAAAAAAAGGGTTTACCAATTTTAGCAAGTTTCAGAAAAGGGGATAGAAAACTACCAGTTTTTAGTAAACTAGATACGAGTTCCAATAATTGATACTGTTTTAAAACAAATGAGGCTGTTAAAAATAGAGATTTCCTATAGACATGCATTCTATACGTTTACTGATTTTAATACCTTTTCATGACATTAATAAAAATCTTATACACATGAGGTCTATATGCAACCTTATTTTTAAACCTACCAACAGTTTTCCTAATGACATTTGTATATGCAAAAACACAAAAGCCTAAGACATGATCTCTATATGCGTAATTACAGAACATGAATGTTAAATCCTATAGACATGCTTTCTAGATTATTTGCGGTGAAGTTAAGCGTTAAATCTTATAGGCATGGTCTCTGTGTGATTGAATCAGTATTAAAGGCCCTATAGGCAAGATTTCTAGTTTGATTAAAAGTAAAATCCTAAATCATGATTTCTACCCTTTTGATGCAAGAAAGTAAAGACCCCTCCTACACCCTTTCACTATGCTCCCCAAGTTTCATACAAGTTATTACAATGCCAAAAAAATACATCAAAAGACAAGAGCTAGATCTGAGAATCCTAATTCAATCTTAATGTTCAATAACAAGTATTTAACCAATTCCGGGACCCAGATTTTCAAAGCCTTCTCTTTATCCAAGGTGTTTTATAGTTCTAAGGAATCTCAGGGATTCAAGGCATTGCTTACACCCAGGATACCATTAGAATTAGAATAGTGCAGTGTGGAAGAGTCAGCTCTCAGGCATCCAAGTTCAGAGGGAGCTCAGGAGTCCCAAAGCATGGCTTGCAAGAGAGGGGCAGAACTTATAGTTAAGAGTAAGTGCAAAGTGAAAGGGGGATTGGGGAGCCATGACAAATGGTGGTCATGCCTAACCACTAGGTAGGTTGGCACACCCCTGACCAGTTGTTTGGTTAAACAAGTTAGGAGAAGACCCTTGAAGGTCATACCAAGGTCTGGATAGTGATTAGGACACTATCAGACCCAAGTCCAAGGCTCAGACACATAAGAGGGGAAAAGGATTGGGAATTGATTGAGTTAGGGATTCAAAGAACCCAGTTTAGAATCATAGACAGCAATATTAGAGTGTTGTTATGCCCTGAACCATAACTCACATGCAAAGGTTAAAGGGTAAGGGAATTCACATAGGAACAATAATAACAAAGTTGCATAAAAACAGTAAAGGAAAGCATAATACAACTAGAATGTGAAACACATTGTGGAGGAGCAGTATTTAAACTAAGATGGACATACCAGCTCCAAAGTAAGAGAATAGCAGAGTAACCACAGCAAGTAAGCAACAGAAACAACTCAGGTTTTTAGCAGAACACTTGAAGATTCAAGGAGAGCTTAAAGGGTATTTCAGAAGGAAAAGGAGAAGTACACAGAACTGGTCTGTGTATTAGAGAGAAGAAGGGAGTAGAAAGCAGATTGCCTATTATTGCTTGATTGTTACTCACTTGTTTTTCGAAAAGGGGAGGGCTGAGCCCTTTATATAGTTTCGAAAATAGGTGAG
The DNA here is from genome assembly GCA_026770625.1 of Nicotiana glauca. NCBI lineage: Eukaryota > Viridiplantae > Streptophyta > Magnoliopsida > Solanales > Solanaceae > Nicotiana > Nicotiana glauca. The sequence goes on from MU738073.1 coordinate 295,608, forward strand.
GCAGGCACAAAGGTATAAACATAGAAACTAATCAAATTAGTATCAATTAGGTTAGGCAGACTCCTTTAATCAAGGGTCAAGTTCAGACGACTAAGAAGGAAGAGAGAATTAGTTTATTAAGGCAAAATTTAGGTAAAAAGACCATATGTTGCACAAATAAGGTCACATACACAACTGGATATTTAAGGAAAGAGGGCACAGTAGTAAGAATAAGGTATAAGTTTAAAAATCAGTCGAGGGATCTCAAATCCAGTTGTAAATCACAAAGAGACTGAGATAATTAAGGAAGTAAATAATTCAAACATTGGTACAAAATCACAAAAGATATAGGATCAATTATTTAAGGAAAACATCGTTAAGGTAAAAGTGGTTCAATCAAGAGAAATTAATGACGAATTTCTTAGCCTGATTAAAGAAGTTTCAAAAAATAAAACTTTGAAAGGGAAGCTTATATATAAGCATGTAGTTCAAAACAAAGAAGAACAATGAGAGTTTTTTCCATAATCATAGGAAAATAAGTTCACAAGTTCGATTACAGAATCGCCATGAGTCTGTAAACCTATGAAACCCTAGTGTCTCTCACTTCAACGAAAAGAAAATCCCCCAAATCATAGGATTTCACATGGAGTCGGAGGTGAGGAATCGTTCAAAGTCACACAGATAGGCAAATATGCACAAACAGAAGTAAGTGGAAATTGCGAGTTTTAAGACGAAAGTAGGCAAGAGCATGATCAACAGAACTCAGAAACAAAATTAAAGCATGAGCTTAAACACATAAGGAAAAGCGATTCGATAACCTAGGGTAACATGTGAACAAAAGAGGTAAAAGAATCTCCGTAAAAGTCCAGTAAGAAACACAAGAGCAGGCTTGAGCTAACAAGGAATAAAAGAACGAGCATGAACATACATAAAAGAGTAAAAGAATCAGAAACATTTAGAAACCATTTTCAGAAAACCCTAAAAATAGGATTCGAACAGTTTTGAAAAGGGAAAATGGGGGAAAAACTTTAAAATTGTACACACAGCATAGATCTAGCATAGATCTAGACGAATAAGCGAAAAAGGAACCTCGATTAGGCTAGGGTTTCTGAGAACTAAAAAGGACGAGAAGGCTTGGAAGTCTTGAGAACAGTTCTGAGCTAGCAAGGTCGAATCTAGGCTCTAGAGGCTGAGATATGCCGGAGCAAAGATGGAAACGACCAAAGAAACTCGAGCCAGCCAGGGTGTGGATGAAGACCTTCAAGGTCTGGCCTCGAATATTCAATGAGCAAGCGTGTGAAAGTAGAAGATGGTGGGTAGAGGTTGTCCATGGCTAGATTAGCCATGGATTCTGGTGATTTGAGGTCGAAAGGGGAGGTAGGTGGATATTAGGGTTTCAGAGGTTGAGAGGGTTCGAGAGAGACGAGAGGAACCAGTGGCGGTGGATTTGGAGAATGGGGATTGGGTTAGGGTCATTTGGGAATTAAAATGGTAAGGAGGAAATGTGGCAATTGATCATTTTGATCATCGTCCTGGATCAAAAAGGAGCCGGGCGGGTAAAAAAAATAAACTGGCCATGAGTCGGGTTAACTGAGAAATTGGGTAGGGAATTTTGGGTCTGATTTGGGCTTAATATTGAGGTTAATTTCGGGCTAAAATTGAAATGCAAAGGGCTAACTCTTAAATAGCCACGTTTCCCTTGTTTTAGTTTATAAAAAATAGCAAAATAATTTTTGGAAATAAATCAAATGTGATAAAATAGTTAATGACACATAATTATCAAATTAGAAATATTGGAGTCGCTTTTATAAATATAATTACAATTGAAACTTTAAAGAGGCTAGTATTGCAATTATATGCAATTTAGTTTTAAAAATACCAAATGAATTTGTAAAAATATGCAAAAATGATGTTAGCTATGTTTTGATGTAAATATGAGAATAAAATAAATTGTTCACCAAAATGACAAATTTTGGGAATAATTATTAGATTTTATGTTATAAAAATAGGCAATAAATTGGTTTAAAAATCATCAAAAAATATCAAAACGTATGGGTGTGCTTATATATGCACAAATATGCTATTTTGGGAGTATTTTGGCTAGGAAAATTACATAGGGAAAAATTGGGTATCAACAGCTGCCCCTCTTTACCCTAGGAGGATGAAAGAGTTGACGGATAAAGACAAGATGGCCAATTATGACCGGATCGGCGATTGGAAAAAACTTTGACCGAGCTCTAGTTTCTGAGCTGCCTACATATCCCTGGTTTTACAGGAATCATGCCATAGGTAGTCAGGAATCATTGATAGAGTGTGTCGATAGAGATTCGAAAAGGAACGGACGCGATGCTTAGGTTTGGAAAGGGTGTTTGGAGTCGGATGGGCTGCGGGAACCGGAGCGGGATCGCTCCTGCTGAGATGGTCGTTTGCTAGTCTGTGTACTTGGAAATGCAATATAGGCGTATATTGTGCATAAACATAAACGTGATGTAAGTTCCTGTTGGACCATGAATGTTGTCTTCGGACGGTTAGGATGACGTCCTCAGACCATGATGTCCTGGGCCATGAAACACAAAATTAAGGGATTCGCAGGCTATGAGATGACGTTCTCGGGCCATGATGATGGTGCCTCCAAACCATGATGACTTTGAATAATGATGTGCAGGAATAAAGTGGGGTCCTCGAGCCATGGCGTAGTGTTCTCGGGCTATGAGGATGATGCCTCCAAACGATGACGCCTTTGGACAGTTTTGCGATATTTCAGCCCATAAGATGCAAGATTTGGCGGTATTTCAGATGATGCGAAGAATGTAAATGACGATATTTCAGCCTACAGAAATTTAAATAAACAGGCGATGTTCCAGCTGATGGAGAATTTAAATAATAGTCTGGCGATATTTCAGCCTATATGAAAAGTGTAAACGGTGATATTTTAGCCGACACAAAACATAGGTATAGATGATGGTGGAGATTTAAATATGACCTGGCGATCTTTCAGCCGATGTAGAATTTAAATAATGTTTGGCGATATTTCAGCCGATATAAAAAATGTAAGTGGCGATATTTCAGCCAATTGCAGGACGTAAGTAAAAGGTGGCGATATTTCAGCCATGCAAGAGAAATAAAGTGGCGATATTTTAGCCATGCAAATGGAGACAACTCTTAGTCTTGGAAGGCAGAAAGGCAGCCTTATGCAATGCAAGAAATGCAGATGGAGACAGCGCTTAGTCTCGGAAGGTAGAAAAGTAGCCTTATGCAATGCAGGAAATGCAGATGGAGACAACGCTTAGTCTCGAAAGGCAGAAAAGTAGCCTTATGCGATGCATGAAATGCAGATGGAGACAATGCTTAGTCTCGGAAGGCAGAAAAGTAGCCTTATGCAATGCAGGAAATGCAGATATTGACAACGCTTAGTCTCGGAAGGCAGAAAAATAGCTTATGCAATGTAGGAAATGCAGATGGAGACAACGCTTAGTCTCGGAAGGCAGAAAAATAGCCTTATGCAATGCAGGAAATGCAGATGGAGACAACGCTTAGTCTCGGAAGGCATAAAAGTAGCCTTATGCAATGCATGAAATGCAGACGGAGACAACGCTTAGTCTAAGAAGGTAGAAAAGTAGCCTTATGCAATGTAGGAAATGCAGATAGAGACAACGCTTAGTCTCGGAAGGCAGAAAGGTAGCCTTATACAATACGATAAAAGCGGATAGTAAGAACAAGAATTCTTTGTTGATAGCTGATCATGATATTGCGGCTGCTGGGGCCATTGCATGCGGATAGAAAATGCGAATAGGTGCGACAGTTCGATGCAATTATGTAACATGTTTGGTAACTTTGTGACTAAGGTGCCTGCATCCAAAGAAAATCGTGAGTTTTGTAAAGTTGAAAGGTTAGTTCGCTCTTCCGTGGCTTCCGTCGTCGTCCATCATTGGGGTAGCGTCGCTGAATAGCTGCTATCAAAGTTATGTATGATTTAACAAATATAACATAAGTAGAAAATAGTTTTATTTAAATGAACTAACGACTGTGACGTGGTTCAAAGCATTGCAACCTTTCTTGTTCTGGAATTTTAAGGGTCCTCCTTAAAATTCTGCCCCAGTTTACTGGGCTGGCACTTCTGACGGCTACGCTGAACGGATGAAAAATCAACTTTGGAATTTTGAGGGTCCTCCTTAAAAATTTTGCCCCAGTTCACTGGGCTGACATCCCTGGCGATGAGCGGCTGAAGACTGACTTCGGAATTTTGAGGGTCCTCCTCAAAATTATGCCCAGTTCCAATAATAGGGGAAAATCATATTTTTATTAATTTGTGACCGAATCCATAGGGATGCCTACGTATCCCCTCTTAAACGGGAATCAGGTCAGACATAGTTCAAATTACATCATGAAGAGAAAGCACATTATTACACATAGTATCGTTTCACTACATCTGAATTAATTGGCTTCGGCCAGACTTCTCCCTCCATTTCTGCAAGGATAAGGGCCCCTCCAGTTAGAACCCGGTAAACCATGTACGGACCTTGCCAATTGGGAGAGAATTTCCCCTTGGCTTCATCTTAATACGGTAATATCTTCTCAACACCAGCTGCCCCGGTGTGAACTTCCTTTGCTTAACTCTTTTGTTGAAGGCTCTGGACATTCTATTCTGATACAACTGACCATGGCAAACTGCATTCATCCTTTTCCATCTATAAGGGCTAACTGCTCGGAGCGATATTTTACCTATTCTGCCTCGTCCAACTCTACTTCTTGTATGATCCTCAAGGAAGGAATTTCTACCTCGGCGGGAATGACCGCCTCTGTACCAAAAACTAGCATGTAGGGAGTTGCCTTGGTTGATGTGCGGACCGTGGTGCGGTATCCCAGCAAGGCAAATACTAAATTCACATGCCATTATTTGTGGCTTTGACCATCTTCCTTAGTATCTTCTTGATATTCTTGTTGGCTGCCTCTACAACTCCATTCATCTGAGGCATGTAGGATGTAGAATTCTTGTGTTTGATCTTGAATTTCTCACACATTGCTTTATCAAATCACCGTTGAGATTGGAATCATTATCTGTGATGATTGATCCTGGAACCTTGAATCGGTAAACAATACGATCGCGAATGAAGTCTGCCACAACTTTCTTAGTCACTGCTTTGTATGATGCTGCCTCAACTAATTTAGTAAAATAATCTATTGCCACCAGGATAAATATGTGCCCATTCGACGCGGTAGGCTCGATAGGTCCAATGACATCCATTCCCTAGATGATGAATGGCCACGGTGACCTTGTTGCAGTAAGCTCATTTGGAGGCACCTTTATCATGTCTGCATGTATCTGACAGCGATGGCACTTGCGAACGTACTGGATACAGTGTGTTTCTATAGTCATCTAGAAATACCCTACTCGCAGTATCTTCTTTGCTAATACAAAACCATTCATGTGCGGCTCGCAGGTCCCTGCGTACACTTCGTCCAATAGTCTGGTTGCTTCTGCACTTTGACAGACCTTAACAAACCCAAATTGGGAGTCCTCCTGTACAGGATTTCTCCGCTATGAAAGAAGTTGTTGGATAATCTCCGAAGTGTGCGTTTCTGAGCAACGTTGGCAAGTTCTGGATACTCCCATGTGGTCAAATATCTTTTGATATCGTGGAACCATGGTTTTCCATCTGCTTCTTTCTCAATGTGAGCACAGTAAGTTGGCTGATCATATATCCTTACTGGGATGGGATCAATGAAATTTGTATCCGGATGATGGATTATGGATGATTAAGTGGCTAATGCGTCAGTGAACTCGTTCTGAACCCTGGGGACATGCTGAAATTCCGTCTTTGTGAATCTTTTCCTTAACTCCTGTATGTGATGCAAATAGGGAAGTATCTCGGAGTTTTTGGTGGCCCATTCTTCTCGAACATGATGTATGAGTAGGTCTGAGTCCCCGATCACTAGCAACTCTTGAATGTTCATGTCAATGTCCATCTTGAGTCTCAGGATGCAAGCTTCATATTCAGCCGTGTTGTTTGTGCAAGGGAACCTGAGCTTGGTGGATACCGGGTAATGCTGGCCAGTTTGTGACACTAGGACTGCCCCTATGCCAACTCTTTTGAAATTTGTGGCTCCGTTGAAAAACAACCTCCAACCATCATAGGATTCTACAATATCTTTTCCTATAAAGGACACTTCTTCTTCAGGAAAATACGTTTTCAGTGGTTCGTATCCTTCTTCAATGGGATTCTCGGCAAGGTGATCCGCTATGGCTTGACCCTTGACTTCTTTCTGAGTCATGTAAATAATGTCGAACTCATTCAACAAGATTTGCCACTTGGTAAGTTTGCTAGTGGGCATGGGCTTCTAGGATATATAATTCAGCGGGTCCATCCTGGATATGAGATGGGTAGTGTAGGCACAGAAATAATGCCTTAATTTCTAAGCTACCCAAGTCAGAGCACAACAGGTGCGCTCTAATAGATAATACTAGGCCTCGTACGGGGTGAACTTCTTGCTGAGATAATAGATGGCTTGGTCCTTTCTTCCCGTTTCATCATGTTGTCCCGGAACACAACCTAATGCTCCATCCAACACCGCAAGGTAAATAATAGAGGCCTTTTTGGATCGGGCGAAACCAAGACTGGTGTCATGGATAAGTATTCTTTGATTCTGTCAAAGGCTTTATAACAATCGTTGGTCCATCTAGTAGCAGCGTCTTTCTTTAGCATTTTAAAGATAGGTTCACAAATGACTGTGGACTGAGCTATGAACCGGCTGATATAGTTGAGTCATCCCAAGAAACTCATCACATCCTTCTTGTTCTTTGGCGGTGTCAATTCTTGAATGGCTTTGACCTTTGACGGGTCCAATTCTATCCCTCGATGGCTCACGATGAAACCCAGTAGTTTTCCGGCAGGAACCCGGAATGCACACTTGTCGGGATTTAGTTTCAGGTTATACCTTCTTAGTCTGTTGAAGAACTTTCTCAGGTCTTCCATGTGATCAGTGGCTTTCTTGGATTTGATGATGACGTCGTCCACATATACCTTGATCTCCTTGTGCATTATGTCGTGAAAGATAGTAGTCATGGCTCTCATATAGGTGACGCCCACATTCTTTACCTTAAATGGCATCATTTTGTAACAATACATCCCCCGTGGCGTGATGAAAGCCATTTTTGTCTGCATCTTCCTCATCCATTCATATTTGATGATACACAGCAAAACAATTAACAAAAGACTGCAACTCATGCTTAGCGCAGTTGTCGATAAGAATGTGTATGTTTGGCAAGGGGAAGTCATCTTTGGAACTAGCCCGGTTGAGATCCCAGTAGTCGACACAAATTATAACCTTCCCCTCCTTCTTTGGTACTGGCACGATGTTGGCTAACCATGTTGGATACTCTACCACTTTGAGAATATTATCTTTGACTTTCTTAGTAACCTCTTCTTTGATTTTCAAACTCATGTCGGGCTTGAATTTCCTGAGCTTCTGCTTTACCGGCGGACAGGCTGGATTTGTTGGCAACTTGTGAGCTACAATGGTTGTGCTGAGACCAGTAATATCATCGTACGACCAGGCGAATATGTCCTCATATTCTTTCAAAAATCTCTCATATTCTTTCTTCTCTGATGCCGACAAGTGAACACTGATGCGAGTTTCTTTGACATTCTCCGTATCTCCCAAATTAATGACCTCAGTTTCTTCTAGGTTGGACTTAGGTCTATTCTCAAATTCTCAACCTCTCTGATGACCTCTTTAGGTATTTCATCTTCTTCTGAGTCTATATAATTTTGCTACGTTGTTTCGTTGCAAGTCATAGTCGTTGGTTCATCGTCAAGATAAGTAATAGTAATGTTGTATAAAAATAGAGTAAATGATAGAGAAAATAATAAGCGAGATATATATTATAAATTGGAATGCTTTGATTAAATTCAAAACTGTTTGAAACATCGGAGCTCTTTTCGAAATTAAAGACAATGCGAAAAGAAAATCAACTAGTAAAGTAAACTAAAAAAAATGCGATGCATGTTGCTTTTGTTTAGCCTTGCTACCCTGAAGCCTTCCGGGCCCTGACGGTCCTAATTAACCAATTGCTGAGGTGGTCTCCTCTGTTCACAACTTGTATGGAACGGCCTTCCTCCCCTTTCTCCTCGAAAAGAACACAGCAGTCCATATCATCATCCTATAGAAATAGATTCTTCATGGCTGCCAACACTTCGTCTTCCTCTGACCCATATATAGTATCTACCGGTTGGAAGGTCTGCTCCAAGCTAGTTATCGGAGACTCCAATGGATAGTAGGGGCCTCGCCATGGTGGCGACCAGTTCTGGAATTCCTTCCAAGTATAACCATACTCTAAGCCAAAGGTAGTGCCATGCTTATTCAGTTTGATGGGCTTAATGATCCCTTGAAGCTTTTTACCGAGTCCCTTTCCAGGCTCGTACCCACACCAATTCAGGATACTTTCAATCTTGTTGTCCCACCACTTGTCCTTATCTATAGAATTGACCCTTTCAATATGGTGGTATGTTTCTCCGCCTATTCTCCTTCTGCCTCCAATCATCAGGATGGTCGGGCGACTATATATAGAGTTACTACCATCACCATGAATGATCACCTCTTGGTGGTTCCATTCGAACTTTACCGCATGATGTAGGGTATATGCTACGGCTCCAGCAGCATGGATCTAGGGGCATCCCAACATCAAGTTGTAGGATGCCTGGATGTCTATCACTTGGAAGTCGACGTCAAACCATGTTGGCGCCATTTGCAAGCCCAGGCTGATTTCTCTAATAGTAGATCTCTAGGATCCATTGAAGGCTTTGACGTTGATAGCCCCGTCTTTGATCTCGTGTAGGCCTTTCCCCAAAGTTATGAGAGTTACAAGCGGACAGATGTTGAGGCTCGCTCCCCCATCGATCATAGCCCTGGTGATTAAATAATCTTTGCACTGCACGGTGATGTGCAGTGCCTTGTTGTGGCCCAAACCTTTTGGTGGCAATTCGTCTTCGTGGAAGGTTATTTTGTGGCTCTCCAGCACTTGTCCCACCATATTCACCATTTCACTCCCAGTTATATTGCTGGGCATATAAGCTTCGCTCAGTATCTTCATTAAGGCATTCTTGTGAGCGTCTGAACTCTGTAGAAGAGCCATGATAGATATCTGTGCTGGCATTTTGTTCAATTGTTCAGCGACTGAGTACTCCTTTGCCTGTATTTTCCTCCAAAGATTGTCGGGTCCTGTTTCAATAGGCCGTCCTGGGGCTTGCTTTCCGGATTCAGCTAGGTGCTCTGGAGTGTACACCCTTCCTGTCCTAGTCATTCCTTGTGCGGCAATCTCCTATCTTGGTCTTTCCTTTCCTCCTGAATTCGGCAGTGTAATCCCATGGTATGGAATTTTACTGGAATGGTGTTATGCCAGTCATTGCTACTGGAATAGGCACCCTTGGTGGTAACACAGCAACTTCAAAGGGTGCAAGTGCCTTTGGAACTCCAAATTCAACCTCGATTGGCCCGGACGCCTTTCCAGAAGGAGGAACTTCAAGATCAAGAGGTATAGACATATTTAATTCGTCGTCTCTAGAGGGCTAGTTCTGCACAAAAATTGGGTTAAGGGTAACCGCCAGTTTCTTTGATTCATCCCCTTTAGCAATCAAACCTATCGACCCTTTAGGGTCCAAATCATCCTCGATCTTGATCATATGAATGTCTCCACCTTCGTGGTCAGGTAGGGGGTTATTACGAACATTAGGAGCTAGCTCCTTTGCTACAATGACCTTATTGTCGATCAGGGTCAGAATCTTATCTTTCAATGAACAGTACTCATCGAGGGTCTGTCCCTTCATGCCAGAATGATACGCACAGGTCTTTTTGGGGTTGACCCACTAGGAGAGGTTTTCTAGAGATTTGGTTGGGATAGGAATGACATAACTAGCAGCTTTAAGTCTTTCATATAGCTGGTCAATTGGTTCTGCGATGGTTGTGTATTGTCTTGGAGGTTTACGGTCAAAATTTGGTTTGGGTCTTGGAAAATTTTGACGGGTGGGTGATGATTGGTAATGAGAGGGTTGAGCATTATAAGCTTGGTAAACATGTGTTGGTTGAGAGTATCTGGGTGAGGTGGGTTGATATGTGAGAGGCGAAGAGGACTGGTAACGGGAGGTGGATAGGAGGGTGCGGGTGCTTGGTAATTCGGGATGGGCTGATATGTAAGTGGAGGTGATGGGTAAGTGTGGTATTTTGGTGGAGATTTTGCTCCTGTGCGACCATTATGGCACTTACTCTTTCTTCTTGGATGCGCCACCGGTTTGTAAAGCCTTTCTGGTGTCTTGCAGGGCTTCAAGATTTGTAACCATACCATTGTTAATGCCCTCTTCAATTCTTTCTCCAAGTTTGATGATATTAGAGAACTTCTAACCCTCGATCAACATCAACCTCTCATAATATTGGGGATCTTGAGCCCAGACAAAGAATTTATTCATTTGCTCCTCTTTTAGGGACGGCCTGACCTTTGCAGCTTTTGACCTCCAACGAGCGGCATACTCGTAGAATGTTTTGGTGGGCTTCTTCTTCAAGTTCTATATATAGAATACATCCGGTGCATTCTCTGTATTGAATCAGAATCTATCCATGAAACCTAATGCCATGCTCACCCAACTCGTCCATTTCTTGGGGTCTTGGCTGATGTACCAAGATAGTGCATCTCCCTTTAAGCTCCTCATGAAGAGCTTCATACGTATCTTCTCATCTCTTCCGACCCCAACCAGCTTATCGCAATATGTCCTCAGTTGGACTCTGGGATCTCCTGTCCCATCAAACATTTCGAACTTGGGAGGTTTCTACCCCTCCGGAAGTTCAACATCTGGCTGAATGCCTAGGCCTTCATAATTTAACCTTTCAATACCTTTGTAACCTTCCACGCCCTGAACTTGGCTGGTTAAATTCTTGAGTTCTGCCGCTAAGTTCCTGATAAGGGAGTCCTTGTAATCAGACTCATGTGTATTTGATATTGGTTGGGTGTAGTGGGATACCGTATCCACATAAATATGAGTGATGTGAAGATGGTCATTGGTGGTGTTTAGTGGCTCGGGAATGAGTAATGGAGTGGTATTTGGAGTGTGGCATGTGTTGCAATGAGTCGGTTGTATCTGTGGTTGTGGGGAATTTTGTGGAGGTGCGGGATTCTGGGTGTTAACATCAGGAGCAGCTAGAGTGAATGATAGGCTTGCCAAGTTTCGAACCTGGTCCAATTCTTCCTGGAATTTCAGCAATTTCCACTCAAGATGAGCAGCAGTTCCCTTAGAAATTGGGGTACCCTGAGAAGTTTCCTCATTTTTGATCTCCTTTCTAACACTTGGGTCTCCCATTTTGCCTTTGTTCTTGTTTTTGATAGGACTCGGAGGAGGAGGAGGTGGAGGGCCCTTAGATCTTGTGGATTACACTGATGGTGCCAGAATGCACAAACTAACCTTTGGGGAGGGGAATAATAAAAAAAAAAGAAAAACAAAAAGGTAGCAAGTTAGCGCGGGTTTTGAAGAAAAAAATTGCAATATTTAAACACATTATGCAGGAATATAAATCGCGTCCTAATTTTGGTGCCTCGTTGTGCTCAAGGTAGGCCTAGCGACAAATAGTTTTGGAGAACTTATAATGCTAAATGCCTCATTTTATTGATAAAAATAAGACGAATCCAAAACGACTCTAAATAACAAAAAGTAAATGTCACTAGTGGTCATTTGCCTTATTACATCATTAAAGAAAAATAAAGGACTCCTAACTACTTGGTCCCAGAGGGACCTTCCCCAAATTTGGCATCCTTGTCTCCCTCGAACAGCTCCACCAATTCGCGTAGTCCTAGCAGCAAGTAAGCTCGAGCCAAATGTCCGCCTACATTTCCTTCAGCATTTTGACAGTCTTCGATCCTTTTGATGAACTTTCCTTCCAGCTATACTAGACCCTACTCCAAATACCCTAAATGATTGTTGGCGCTGACAGCCATTTCTTTCCACTCCTCGATCAATTTCTGATGGGCTTCTTGTATTTCTCGATGATCACTTTCACACTCTCGAATTCTCTTGCGCAGTTGATTATACTTAACCTGTGCTTCAGTATGCTCATCAATAATTTTGTGACCTCGAACGAATCTTAGCTGACCCATGTTATTGCCTTCTAATCAACCTGAATAATACGGTACACAACCGGCATGGTACCTGTCTGGCTCAATGGATTCTTTCCCCAAAAATGATTTTGCAATGCCACAAATGCTGAGCTTGGCACCTGTGAGGTCTATCATCGTCCTGGAAATCAGCCCTGAGGTGACTCATTTTATCGACCCTTGGTATGATTTGTTTTCTTCCAGCTTTCCTCATGGCTCGGAGAGGAACGAAAGGATAAGTCCCTCTCAAATCAATCAGTATGAGAAAAGGTGCATCTCGGGATTGAACAATGAATTCATCCATGGGGAATGACTCAAACATCCATTGCACATGGTCTTCTTTCAAATTTTCGAATAATTCTACCCGTCCTCTAGCATCCTCTGGCTGAGCGAACATTTTAGGCATGTATTCATATGCCTTGGCTGGTGGAAGGCGATATAATCATCCCAATCTATGTGTAGGTTCTCTTTTGGTTCTTCTCCTTTCTGGAGGTGTTCCATGAGCCAAAGTTGAAGTAATAAGTTGCAACCCTCAAAATGACTGCCTTGTTGTTGACATTTGTTTAAGGTGCAGTATATTTCGGCAACGATCATGGGCATTATGCTGAAAGTTTGCCCACCAATCCCTTCCATCAAAGTTTTGGTTACCATGGCTAGTTTGGTGTGGATCCTAGCCTTCTTCATACGGAACACGATCATCCCCAAAAAGCAAAACATGAAAAAAAAAGACCTTTCTATGGACATGCCCCAATGAGGTGATAGCAAATTCGTCTAAATATGTGCGGTATGACTTGCTATGGTCGTAGCTTTCATATAGATAGTCAAATGGGATGTAGGAGTCTTTCGAACAGGTTAAGTCTAGGTTTTTCTTCAATCCCATCATCTTAAAGAAACCCATTAATTTGTGATTCTCGGGCATAAGCAAACCCGGAGTCTCCCAAGGAATTCCAGCTAGAGCCCCTATCTCTTCAAGTAAAGGAGTCATTTCAAGATCCCCAAAGCGGAACGCAGACTTGTCACTATCCCAGAATAATATCGCAGCCTCTATGATTCTGTGGTTAGGTTAAATCTCTAGAAGAGAAGGCAGATTCCCTAAGTACTTGCGGACAAGTGTTTGATCACTAGAATGAAGGTCGTTCCACCAGTTCAGCAGCCTCGGATGAATGTTGGTTACCATGCCAAATCTGGGGATCTTGTGCCTCATTTTCTACAAAATAGAGTGTTAGGCCCTTATCCCTATCAGACTCGACTATTTAAACCAATAATTAGCATAGCAACCATTTAAGTTCTCCAAATAAATGCACAGAACATGAAAGTGTCCGTTTGGGTTTCAAGGAAACCCGGTGGACTTTGGACAAGGCTATCTTAATGAGTCATTATGTAGACAACATAACTAACTTGGCTAGGTTTGACCATGATGCATGTACAATTTAAATGGAATAAGGTTTCTATTGGGGTATTAGACAAGGTACCCTTGAGCAAACAACTCAAAAGGGAAAGGCACGGAACCGTCGACTGCACCATTGATCGACTAGTCTTACCGCAAATATGCCTTTACCAAATTTAGGGGGTGATAGTATTGGAAGCGCGCAACCACTCATTATAAGCGTTGCTATAGCATTTGTTTGGCACGAGTGGAATATGATGTTGAAAATGCAGTTTACAAGAATGAAACATGTTGACACGTATTTTCACGTTCATACAATAAAGTTTACAATGATTGCTCAAAAAAATTACAACAGCAGTTATGAAAAACGGTAAATGAAAGTAATTCAAGAAAAAGAAACAAGTTAGTTTCAAATAAAGGTACTAAACAAAATCTAAAAAGAACTCAATAAAGTCACATATAGCATGCAATGGTAAAAGCCTAAAGATTCCCTAGTAGAGTCGCCATGCTGCCGACGCCCCCTTTTCTTTTTCCTCGGGTTATCGACATTCAGGAACACAACTCTTTTCCCGCTTTGGGAATAGGGTTTTTGGACTTTGGAGTGTCGCCACCTAATGATTTTAGTGCATTAGGACACTTCTAGAAAAATTAAAGTTGAAGACCAGAGTTTTGGGTAAGGGCTTCAAATTATCTCGAGGGGAAGGTGTTAGGTACCCCTCAAGATCCACTAGTGTGGTTCCCAGTCATGCTGCAATTGTCACTTTAAATGTAAGCACAAATAAACAAGTACAAGAAGAACAAAAGGTTAAAAAGAAATGCTGAATTTTAGAAAGGAGCAGTTTGGTAAAAAATGTGCAAGTAGAGGGAAGAAGTCAAGTACTTAGTGTGAACAAACCGAAAACTATGTGAGAAACAAAAATTGAAAGTGCAACAGCTTTTAACATTCAGAAAAAAAAATCGTTAAACTAATAAAGTGGAAGGGGAGTCCTAGGTTTATACATTACATGGATCATTTGCACAACACTGGTACACAATTGTACGTGGAGTGTTATCGTATAATCATCATCTCCATGTCTACCCTTCCCACCCCGTTAAGGTATTAAAGGAAGGAACGGTATTGTTTACTTATCGCGTGCTACTACCCATCCCAATCCTATCAGTCCCGGGGTATTAGGACTTCTAATCCTAAAGGGAAAGAAAGGGATGGAGGCCTTTGTGGAGTTTAAAGAATAAAATTCTAGCTCGACATTCAAAACAAGTATCAAGTAAAAGGGAAGAACAAACAAGCAAATAAGGCTTAAATTAACCCCAGGAGTCAAATAATCATATAGTTTAGCATGCCTTGACAAATACTGATTTGGTCTGAGATTAAAATTAAGCAGCGAGCGGACTGGTTCAACACATATATTTAGACAGAAATCCTGCATTAGGCGACTCAGATACAGTTGTCGGGAATTGACTTAATGATTAATTAGTCAACCTTTTGTCTATATATTAAATAAAACTAGGCATAGGATCTGTTGATTTCAGGAAAAAGATGCAAAAGAGTGACCAGTTTAACAAAAAGAAATGAATTTTAGATAAGATGCAAATTGATTTTAGAAAAAGAGTTAATAGTTTTAACAGAGAAATGAATTTCAGGAAAAAAAAAAGATGCAAACTGATTTTAGAAAAGAGTTACTAGTTGTTTCAGAAAAGATGCAAACTTGTTAAAAGGTTTATGAGTTTCAGGAAAATGCGGATTGATTATAGAAAAAAAAAGGTTTAGCAATTTTAGCGAGTTTCAGAAAATGGGGTAAAAAACTACCAGTTTTTAGTAAATTAGATACGAGTTCCAGTAATTGATACTGTTTTAAAACAAATGAGGCTGTTAAAAATCGAAATTTCCTATAGGCATGCTTTCTATATATTTACTGATTTAATACCTTTTCATGACATTAATACAAATCTTATACACATAAGGTCTATATGCAACCTTATTTTTAAACCTACCAACGGTTTGCCTAATGACATTTGTATATGTAAAAATGCAAGAGCCTAAGACATGATCTCTATATGCATAATTACAGAACATGAATGTTAAATCCTATAGACATGCTTTCTAGGTGATTTGCAGTGAAGTTAAGCGTTAAATCCTATAGGCATGGTCTTTATGTGATTGAATCAGTATTAAAGGCCCTATATGCAACATTTCTAGTTTGACTAAAAGTAAAATCCTAAATCATGATTTCTACCCTTTTGATGCAAGAAAGTAAATACCCCTCCCACGCCTTTTTATTATACTCCCCGAGCTTCATACAAGTTATTACAATGCTATAAAAATATAGAAAAATACATCAAAAGACAACAGCTAGATCCGAGAAGCCTAATTCAATCTTAATGTCCAATAACATGTATTTAACCAATTCCGGGATCCAGATTTCCAAAGCCTTCTCTTTATCCAAGGTGTTTCAAAGTTCTAAGGAATCTCAGGGATTCCAGGCATTGCTCACACCCAGGATACCATTAGAATTAGAATAGTGCAGTGTGGAAGAGCCAGCTCTCAGGCATCCAAGTTAAGAGGGAGCTCAGGGATCCCAAAGCATGGCTTGCAAGAGAGGGGCAGAACTTATTGCTAAGAGTAAGTGCAAAGTGAAGGGGGGATTGGGGAGCCATGACAAATGGGGGTCATGCCTAACCACTAGGTAGGCTGGCACACCCCTGACCACTTGTTTGGTTAAACATGTTAGGATAGACCCTTGAAGTTCAGACCAAGGTCTGGATAGTGATTAGGACACTATCAGACCCATGTCCAAGGTTCATACACATAAAAGCGGAAAAGGAGTGGGAATTGATTGAGTTAGGGATTCAAAAAAACACAGTTCAGAATCGTAGACATCAATATTAGAGTGTTTTTATGCCCTGAACCATAACTCACATGCGAAGGGTAAAGGGTAAGGGAATTCACATAGGAACAATAATGACAAAGTTGCATAAAAACAGTAAAGGAAAGCATAACAGAACTAGGATGTGAAACACGTAGTGGAGGAGCAGTATTTAAACTAAGATGGACATACCAGTTCTAAAGTAAGAGAATAGCAGAGTAACCACAGCAAGCAAGCAGCAAAAACAACTCAGGTTTTCGTCATAACACTTGAAGATTCTAGGAGAGCTTAAAGGGTATTTCAGAGAGCAAAGAGGAGAAGCACACAGAACTGGTATGTGTATTTGAGATAAGAAGGGAGTAGAAAGCAGATTTCCTATTATTGCTTGATTGTTACTTACTTGCTATTCCTTCGTTTTTCAAAAAGGGGAGGCCTGACACCTTTATATAGTTTTGAAAATAGGTGAGGCAGGCACAAAGGTATAAACATAGAAACTAATCAAATTAGTATCAATTAGGGTAGGCAGACTCCTTTAATCAAGGGTCAAGTTCAGACGACTAAGGAGGAAGAGAGAATCAGTTTATTAAGTCTAAATTAAGGTAAAGAGACCATATGGTGCACAAATAAGGTCACATACACAATTAGATATTTAAGGAAAGGGCGCACAATAGTAAGAATAAGGTATAAGTATAAAAATGAGTCGAGGGATCTCGGATCCAGTTATAAATCACAAAGAGACTGAGATAATTAAGGAAGTAAATAATTCAAACGTTGATACAAAATCACAAAAGATACAGGATCAATTATTTAAGGAAAACATCAGTAAGGTAAAAGAGGTTCAATCAAGAGAAATTAGTGACGAATTTCTTAGCCTGATTAAAGGAATTTCAAAAAATAAAACATTGAAAGGGAAGCTTATATATAAGCATGTAGTTCAAAACAAAGAAGAACAATGAGAGTTTTTTCCATAATCATAGGCAAATAAGTTCACAAGTTCGATTACAGACTCGTCATGAGTCTGTAAACCTAGGGTTTCAGAGTGAAACCCTAGTGTATCTCACTTCAATGAGAAGAAAATCCCCCAAATCTTAGGGTTTCACATGGAGCCGAAGGTGAGTGAATCGTTTAAAGTCATACAGATAGGCAAATATGCACAAACAAAAGTAAGAGGAAATTATGAGTTTTAAGACAAACGTAGGCAAGAGCATGATCAACAGAACTCAGAAACAAAATCAAAGCATGAGCTTAAACACATAAGCAAAAGAGATTCGATAACCTACGCTAACATGTGAACAAAAGAGGTAAAAGAATCTCCGTAAAAGTCTAGTAAGAAACACAAGAGCGGGCGTGAGCATAACAAGGAATAAAATAACGAGCATGAACACACATAAAAGAGTAAAAGAATCAGAAACATTTAGAAACCATTTTCAGAAAACCCTAAAAATAGGATTCGAACAGTTTTGAAAAGGGAAAATTGGGGAAAACTCTAAAATGGCACACACAGCATAGATCTAGACGAATAAGCGAAAAAGGAACCTCGATTAGGCTAGCGTTTCTGAGAACCCAAAAGGACGAGAAGGCTTGGAAGTCTCAAGAATGGTTCTGAGCTAGCAAGGTCAAATCCGGGCTCGATAGGCTAAGATATGCCGGAGGAAAGCCGGAAACGGCCAAAGAAACTCGAGCCAGCCAGGTTCTGGATGAAGACCTTCGAGGTCTAGCCTCGAATCTTCAATGAGCAAGCGTGTGAGAGCAGGAGTTGGTGGGTAGAGGTTGTCCATGGCTAGATTAGCCATGGATTCTGGTGATTTGAGGTCGAAAGGGGAGGTAGATGGATATTAGGGTTTTAGAGGTTGAGAGGGTTCAAGAGAGACGAGAGGAACAAAAGGCGGAGGATTTGGAGAATGGGGATAGGGTTAGGGTCATTTGGGAATTAAAATGGTAAGGAGGAAATGTGGCCGTTGATCATTTTGATCAACGACCTGGATCAAAAGGGAGCCAAGCGGGTAAAAAAAAGAAACGGGTTGTGGGTCGGGTTAATTAAGAAATTGGGTAGGGAATTTTGGGTCTGATTTGGGCTTAAGATTGAGGTTAATTTAGAGTTAAAATTGAAATGCAAAGGGCTAACTCTTAAATAGCCACTTTTCCCTTGTTTTAATTTATAAAAAATAGCAAAATAATTTCTGAAAA
This sequence comes from Nicotiana glauca, assembly GCA_026770625.1. Taxonomy (NCBI): domain Eukaryota; kingdom Viridiplantae; phylum Streptophyta; class Magnoliopsida; order Solanales; family Solanaceae; genus Nicotiana; species Nicotiana glauca. Next base: position 314,158 of record MU738073.1, read on the forward strand.
TAAATCAAATGTGATAAATGATTAATGATACATAATTATCAAATTAAAAATATTGGAGTCAATTTTATAAATATAATTACAATTGAATCTTTAAAGATGCTAGTATTGCAATTATATGCAATTTAGATTTAAAAATACCAAATGAATTTGTAAAAATATGCAAAAATCATGTTAGCTATGTTTTGATGTAAATGTGAGAATAAAATAAATCGTTCACCAAAATGATAATTTTTGGGAATAATTATTGGACTTTATGGTATAAAAATGGGCAATAAATTGATTTAAAAATTATCAAAAAATATCAAAACTCATGGGTGTGCTTATATTTGCACAAATATGCTATTTTGGAAATATTTTGGATATGAAAAATACATAGAGAAAAATTGAGTATCAACATCGGATGGCTTGCTTCAGAGGATGGATATTCCAGAGTGGAAGTGGGAGCGGATCACTATGGATTTTGTGGTTGGACTCCCTTGGAATTTGAAGAAGTTCAATTCTATTTGGGTGATAGTGGATAGTTTGACCATGTCCGCACACTTCATTCCTATTTGTACTACTTATTCTTTAGAGCGGTTGGCAGTGATATATTCGGGAGATTGTTCGATCTGGTGTCCCAGTTTTCATCATTTCAAATCGGGGCACTCAGTTTACTTCCTAATTTTGGAAGTCTGTTCAGTGAGAGTTGGGCACTCAGGTACAGTTGAGCATAAATTTTCGCCCTCAGACGGACAGGCAGTCCGAGTGCACCATTCAGATATTTGATGACATGATACACAATTGTGTTATTGATTTCGGACGGTCATGGAATTAGTTTCTACCGCTTGCAAGTTTTCCTTATAATAATATTTACTAGTCGAGTATTCAAATGGCTCCATATGAGGCTTTGTACGAGAGGAGATGTAGATCTCTAGTTGGTTGTTTCGAGCCCGGTGAGGCTAGACTATTAGGGACATATTTGGTTCAGGATGCTTTAGATAAGGTAAAGGTAATTCAGGATAGACTTCGTATGGCTCAGTCCAGGCAAAAAAGTTATGTTGACAAGAAGGTTCGAGATGTCTCCTACATGGTTGGTGAGAAGGTCCTGTTGAAGGTTTCGCCCATGGAGGGTGTCATGAGATTCGGAAAGAAAGGGAAGTTGAGTCCATGGTTCATTGGGCCTTTTGAGGTACTTCGGAGGATTGGGGAGGTGGCTTATGAGCTTTCTTTTCCACCCACCTTGCCGAGTGTGCGTCCAGTTTTCCATGTTTCTATGCTCCGGAAGTATATTAGAGATCTGTCCCATGTTTTGTATTTCAGCACGGTTCAGTTGGAGGGTGATTTAACTTACGATATGGAGCCTGCAGATATTTTTGAGCGTCGGGTTTAGAAATTGAGGTCAAAGGATATAGCTTCAGTGAAAGTGCAGTGGATAGGTTGGCCCGTGGAGGAAGCTAATTGGGAGACCGAGAGGGAGATGTGGAGCAGATATCCTCACTTGTTTGAGGCTTTAGGTATGTTTCTTGACTCGTTCGAGGACGAACATTTGTTTAAGTTGTGGAGGATGTGATGATTTGGCCAGTCGTCTCATGAGTTGCCACTCCGTTTTCGCTATTTCTACTTTTTATTCTTCGTTACATATGTTTTGTGGTATCCGATTGGTAGAAATGAGTCCAGAATGATTTTTGATAAGGTTTGAGAATCTTTGTCTCTTTTAAGAAGGTTTGAGTTGGAAAAGTCCGCTGGATGTTGACATATGTGATAGATGGCTCATATGTGAGTTCTGATGATTCGGTTAGCTTTGGGAGATGATTTATGAATTAGGAGTGTGATCGGAATGGGTTTTGGAGGTCTAAAGTAGAATTAGTCGCGAATTGGCGAAGTTGATATTTTGGAAATTTCCGGTTGATAGGTGAAATTTTGATATAAGGGTCGGAATGGAATTCTGAGAGTTGCAGCAGCTTTGTTGTGTCATTTGGGATGTATGTGTAAAACTTCAGGTCATTCGGACATGGTTTGGTTGGGTTTTTAATCGAAAGCGTATTTCCGAGGATTTTAGAAACTTAGGCTTGAATCTGATGTGTTTTGGGTGATTTGTTGTTGTTTGAGGTGTTTTGACGATTGGAACAAGTTTGAATAAGATTTTGGGATATGTTGGTGCCTTTGGTTGAGATCCCAGGGGTCTTGGGTGAGTTTCAGATGGTCAATCGGGCCATTTTGTGCCTTAAAAGATAGTAAAAAGTTGCAGGTTCAGTGTTGTAGAACTTTGCTCTCTACGATCGCATAAGGAGTCCTGCGATCGCATATGAGGATTTCAGGGAGCTCTTCAGTTATTCTATGCGTTCGAGGAGTGAGGCTTGTGATCACATAGTTTGGGGAGTTTGTTCATCACGAACATGGATAATGGCTCGCGGTCGCATAGTGTTAAATGGACTTGGGGGTTCGGATGGAGATTGTTCAATGCGAACGCGGGAGAATGTCCGTGATCGCGTAGGGTCAGGAACTCATGCACTGCAATTGTAGGTGTTTGGATACGATCGCATAGGGTAAATTTGGGAGCTGAGATTTTTGTTCTTCGCGATCGCGAAGGTTTTCTCGCGATCGTATAGAAGGAAATGAGGCCTGGGTAGAATGTTTTTAAAGTCGTCTTGTTCGCGAATGTGGGTCTATTTTCACCCATAGCTGCTCATTGTGAGAGATTTTTTAAGGATATTGAAGAGGGATTCAAGATTAATAATTGGGAGGTAAGATTCTTGGACTAAAAACTCGATTATATTGTGAAATCCACCTAGAAAATTTTAGAATTAAGCTAAAAAATGGAAGAACTAGGGCTTGGAATTTTGGACTTTTGATTGGGGATTTGAAGGACCATTTGTTGTCGGATTTGAGAACTTTTGATATGTATGAATTCGTGGTGAGATAAGGAACCCATTGACGTAAAAATTTCTGAGTTTCGAGAAGTGGGCCCGAGGCTCGAGTTTTGTTAATTTCGGGATTTTTGGTATTTTCGATTTTTTTGGCTTGGGCTTGTTTCCTTAGCATATTGTGACGTATTCGTTTTGATTTTGGATATATTCAACGCGCGTGGAGGCCGATTCGAGGGAAAGGCATCGCGAGCTAGAGATTTAGCTGGTTTGATGTGAGTAATGATTGTAAATGATGTCCTGAGGGTTTGAAACCCCAGATTGTACATCGTAGTGCCATATTAAAGTGAGGCACACTCTTGAAGACGAGCGTGGGATCGTGCAGTATTGGGGATGGTGACTTGGTCCGTCCCGATTAATGATTTTACCGTGTATTTTGATTGAAAAACATTTGTTATCATCACTATTTGGGTTGAATGCCATATTTGGGCCAAGTGCCAACTATTTGAACCCTTTGAAGCTTTCATCTGATATTTCCTCACTGTTTTGATTTATTATTTGAAGTCAGTCAGTGTATTTTCCACTGTTTTACTACTCAACCATTTTTTTAACTCAACTTTGAGGCTTAAATAATATTTTAAATGATGTTTGGGCTGAGAAATAATGTTTTACTATCGCCCGAGGGACTTGTGGTGATTTTTGACTGAGCAAGGCCGAGGGCCTGTATTGTGAGGAACACTAATATTGATTTGAGGCAGAGAGCCTGAGATATGTACGCCACGAGGTGGCTTGATTGATATGAAGCTGAGGGCCTAGATTTGATGCCACGAGATGACTTGTTATCACTTGGGTCGTAAGGGGCCCCTCCGGGAGTCTGCACACCCCCAAATAGCGCGGGTACCCATTGCGATGTGAGATTGAGTGAGATGTTGCCCAAGGGGCTGGATTGCTGATACTGTGCCCAAGGGGCAAATTTCTATTAGTTTACTTTATCATAATTATCTGTCAATTACTTGTTTACTGGCATAAAGAGCGGTTTTATTTGAGTTTTACTAGCTTTACTGATCTTAAATGATTTCACTGCTACATTATAGACTGCCATGTGTTTTACATATTTTCTTACTTTCAGTCATTATTTATATTCGTTACTAACTGAGTTGGAGTACTCACTTTACTCCCTGCCCCCTGTGTGTAGATTCAGGCGTAGCTGGTTCCACTCCAGAGTGCTGATTCCCTTCAATTCAAGGTGGGGCTTTAGGAGATTATTAGGTAGTTGTTGACGTCCGCAGCCCCGTGTCTCTATTCCTCTATCATTCCTATTTATTTTCAAACAACTGTAGTAGGTTTTGAATTTAGCATACTGTATTGTTGTTCATAGATGCTCGTCACTTATGACACCCATGTTAGGGCTGTGTCTGGTTGTATTTCTATATTTGTTATCTACATTTCCACTATTTAGTACTATTAAATCATGTTTAGACTATATGTATGTTTTTTAACTGTTTGAAAATGGGAATTTAGTTTATTTGGCTGGCCTTGTCTTCACGAGAGGCGCCATCACGATCGAGTTTGGGGTGAGGGTCCTGACAAGTCTCTATTATTTACCCAAAAAGAATTACCCGATGATACCTGAGCGGGCGGGGCATAATGAGAACCATGCACTGGCAATGCACTGAATGATGAGTGACTCTGCTGAAACTGACCTCCCTGAGGAGAACCACCGAAACCACCCTGACCTCGAGGCCTCTTAGCCTCCCTCTCAGCCCTCTCTTGACCTCGAACCATCTTAATATGTCGAGCAATGTCTACAACCTCATCAAAGGTGGAACTAAATACTCTCTCCCTCGTCATAAGCAATCGAAGCTGAAACCCGAGGCCATCTACAAACCTCCTAATCCTCTATCGGTCTGTGGGAACCAACCAGACCGCATGATGAGCCAACTCAGAGAACCACATCTCGTACTGTGTAACAGATATCTCACCTTGACAAAGCTACTCAAACTGCCTGCGCAACTCCTCTCTACAGGATTTTGGTACAAACTTCTCCAAAAAGAGAACTGTGAATTCTTGCCAAGAAATGGGCGATGCGCCAACCGGCCTACGCCTCTCGTAAGCCTCCCACCAATTAAGTGCAGCACCAGAAAACTAGAAAGTAGCGAATGATACCCCATTAGTCTCCAGAATACCTGCGGTCCAAAGCATCCTCTAACACTTGTACAAGAAATCCTGTGCGTCCTCACCCTCAGCACCACTAAATGATAGAGGCTGGAGTCTCCCAAAACTCTCCAATATGTGTTGCTCATCCTATGGCATTACATGAGCTACATAGTCCTGAGCAGCTGCAACCGGCTGGGCTGGAGGTGTCCCCGGTGTCTGAAGTCCCTACACTACCTGCTCAGATGTTTGGGCAGCAGGAGTCTGAGTGCCTCCCCTAGCCTACGAAGAAGCTGCAGCCGTAGTAGCTGAAATTGCTTGATCAAGGCTCGTACATACTGATAGAATCTGGGCCAGTGCCTCCTGAAGGCCTAGAATAACAATAGGCATAGGTGGTGCCTGAGCTGGTCCTACCGGAACCTCTACCTCGGGGACCTGATATTGAGCGGGAACAACTGCGGGAACTGCAGGTGCTGCCCCAGCTATTGCACCGGTGATATCTCTGACCCTACAAAGACCTCTATCATGGTCTCAACCTCTCACGCCCCGAGCTGATGACTGTCCCTCCTGACCGATACCATGAATGTTCACCATCTATTAGAGAATGAAATAACAAATGTTCAGTTACTAGAATACACAAAACATATGATAAGAATTCAAGAATGTGAAATTTCCTAAAGATTCTGCAGCCTCTCAAAGATAGGTATAGACGTCTCCGTACCGATCCGCAAGACTCTACTAAACCCGCTCATGACTCGTGAAACCAATTTAATCTAGGCTCTGATACCAACTTGTCACGGCCCAAAATCTAACCTTGGTCGTGATGGTGCCTATCGTGTTACAAGTCAAGCCTATTCCCAAAATATTACCACCAAATCAATTATAAAAATTTAATAAAATATTTTCAACATTTGAAATTTTCATAAACTAAATTGACTCTAAATATAATTAATATAAAAATACGGAAGCTAGCTCCAAATATCGTGGTGTCACTAATTCATGAGCGTCTAAAACTATGAACTAAGATATATAAACTGTCTCACTGTCAAAAAGAAGAAATGACAAGAGAAGTAACAAGGTCTCCTGCAAACACTAGCATCTACCTTGCAAACTCCATAGATAGTCCGCCTGAACTCAACGATCGCTGCGCTCTAACTCACCTGGATCTGCACATAAAGTGTAGGGTGTAGTATGAGTACAACCACCTCAGTAGTAACAGAAATAACTACAGAATTGAGCAGTAATGACTAGCTAAGCAAAACAGTCTAATTATTTATTTTCATATTTTAGAAAAAAATAGAAATAAATAGGTAAATTCCATAACTCAGTAAACGGCACAAAGAAATTTAACAGATAAATGCAGCAACAATACAAATAAATACAACCTAACAGCAGTGTCACCTAATCACTCATCACTCATCACTCGCACTCGGCATTCAGTACTAATTACACTCAACACTCTGCACTTATTAGGAGTGTGTATAGACTCCAGAGGGGCTCCCAAAGCCCAAGCGCTAAGCACGGAAAACTCACGTGCTACCGTATCAATACCTGGATCCACACAGTTAACTCACGTGCTACGTGGATAACTCATGCATTATGGTATACATACATGGACACGTACGGATAACTCACGTGCTTTGGTATCAATATCCTCACAACCAGGCCCTCGGCCTCACTCAATCATGTACCTCACTAGCCTCACTATCATCAACAAATAAGGGAACACATCCCACATCAAGCATCACAAAATATTAGAAAATAATAGAGACTGAGGTAAACATGTATAATAATTTCTATGACTGAGTACAAATAATGTGAGCATGAATAAAGACTAAGTTATCTCTAACATGAAGGTAGAGAAGTTAAACAACAAGTAACTATGTAAGCGGAGATGATGGCCATGAGGCCTCACAGGACAGACCAAGTCTCAATCCCTCATGGTGAACACCCACACGCCCATCACCTAGCGTTTGTATCACCACCAAACAATAATATGATATCAGTTTCTTTAGGTTTATACCTTCAATGACAGAGTTAAAACTATTACTTATCTTAACAGCGTAAAATCTTACTCTGTGATGCCCTCGTCCCTCGACTTGGTCTCCAAATGCTCCGAATCTATCCAAAATATTGAATAACACGTCTTTATTATTCTAAGTAAATAATTTTCATAATTTTAGGATGATTCAAAATCAAAGTCAATCCTCGGTCCTATTACTAAAAATCTGTACGAAATTATCAAACAAAAAACTGGAAAAAAAAGCTGAGACTGTGCAACTCCAAAATACTTTACAATGGCGTAATCCACCAATCTCATGTCAAACATTATAATTATTGCCAATTATTAAATAAAAATTACTTTATTTCCTCATTATTACATAAATTATTATATGGTCACTATGTCTCTTATATAAAAGACTTAACCAAAGTGAACTAATCCATCAAAATTATTTTTCCCAAGTTTAATTACATAGCTTTCTCATTCTATCTCCAGTAAATAATAACCACTGCCAATTTATTCCTCATCCATAATGCCATCAACACTAATTTAACAGAAGGAAAAATAGAAGGCAATTGGAGTTTAATATACGCATATACCTGAAGCCTTTGCCTTCTTCCTAGTGTTCGTACTGATTCCACAGAAAACCTTGGTTGCCTTTAATCCCTTTTAAGCAACATGCGGTCTTGTTTTCTATATATTTTTTATTTATTATTTATTAAGACCTAAATTGCTCCTTTTTATTACACATTAGGTTTTTGTACATGGGCCAATACGAAAATATAATGGGTTTAGCCCATTTCTTTACCATTATTTATTATCCCATTTATTTTAGGAAATTTTACCACCTATAGAATATGTTAGTACCCTATTTATATTAAATAAATATCATTTTAAAATATTACATCCTATAAATACCTTTTATAATTTATAGCAAAAAATCTAAATATAGTTCCATCCTACAATTAAGGCACCATATATGCTACAAAATATTTTTCTCTCTCATTTTTTATATTTTCTCTCACCTAATTAGCGTATATTTTCTCTGACCAGCTTCTCTCTCTCTTCTTCCATACACTTTAACCTCTTCTCCCATAAACCCACGTTTTATAAATCTTCTCCCACCCTAAATCTTTATTTCTCCGCTATTGCTTTGTGAAAAATTCTCAATATAATATACTGAATTAAAGAACAAGAAAGTATATTATATTCTCAATATAATATAGTGAATTTGTGAAAAATTCTCTTTATTTTATTACCTATTAACACATGTAATGATAAACTAGGCCACTAAGTATCTATCTATTACATTATCTTATATATATATAATAGATTATTTTCTACTATCTTAGTACTTTTTGGCACACGCGTCACTGTGAGCACGTGATTTTTACCCTGTACGAATTACTCTAAAAAAAATCTAAAATAAAATAATTTTTTGATAGTTTGCAATTGTTCTGAATTTTTTGTGTTATTTTTTGTTCTGAAATTTTTGTGTTATGTTGCATTTGCATCTTTTGGTTTAATTTTACAGTTAGGATTAATTAAGTAATTTGTTTAACAAAAATAAAAAAAATCACAAAAAATAACGTACTTTGCATTTTATCATGTAAAGATCTAGTTGTGTGATTTTATTTTAAATTGGTATTGAATTTTTTGTGTTAATTATTAGTAGAAGTTAATTTGATTTTCTGTAATCTAATATAGGATTTTAATGTTTTAAGTTAAGAATTAAAATGAATAAAAGAACAAAAAATAGTAAGAAAATTAGACTGGGCCATTTTAATTGACCAAAGTCCAGGCCCAAAACACTGTCTTTACCCGTTCCAAGCCAGCCAATCTCAGAGATGTCCAAACGATGTCGTTTAGACGAATTAAATCTCAGCCATTCAATCCACAACGATTCAACGGCCCTCATCCTATCTCCCAACCCGTATCACTAACCCGACCCATTCCCCAAACCCATCCGCCCCCAACTAAGACCGAACGACGTCGTTCCTCACAAGGAAATTAATCCAGGCCATCGATCTCAATTGATCCAACGGCCTGGGTTAATCCCCTAATTTCGTATATAAACCTAAATCACACCCCACACCCCCTCATCTCTCACTCATCGTCTCTATCAGAGACGAAACCCAACCCCAAACCCTAGCGCCGCCCTCCTGCTCCACCTCCTGAAACCCGGCGGCAAAAACTCCGATGCCCACCAAACTTACACCCCTTAACCGCCCTGATCGCCCCTCCCCAAATCCTTACCCTTTTTACATCGAATCATCTCGTAGCTTCTCGAATCTTCAATCGAAGATTCGAGCGAAAAACAAAACAATCCTAATTTGCCCCAAAAACATTCTGGACCTTCCCTTAGCCTCCCTCGTCACCAAACCATAGCTGGTTTGGTTCGAATCGAACCCAAACCACTCGAACCCCAATCTGATCCCAAGAACCCTAGAAAAGATTTGAGCCTGGCTGAAGATTTTTCATGGTTCAATGGACCTTAGTCGAAGTGTTCTCAGTTGAGAACACTCGACTAAGGTCGGTTTGGCCTCAAAGTTTCAAGTCCGAAATTGGTCTAAGCCCGTTTGGATTTTTGATTTTTTGCCTTTTGAGGTATTGTTTCTTCCTTTCTTCTATCTTTATTTTGATATTTGTTGCTAGTTCAGTTTTGTTATTTGTTTTTCTTTTATATCTTTTGCGGTTTTGTTAACTTTTCTTTTTCTTCTCCTTAAGACCTTTTTATTTGGTCGATTTGTTTGCTTCTGTTTGTTTGTTTAATTGTGTTTGTTATAGGATACATATTCGATTCGATTAATATCGTCGAATAATTAGTTTCGTATTTCCCCTGTTTTGCCCGAAAACTATGAATCACTGGTTTGTATGTCGATTATTTGTTATCGATTATATGGGTTGTAATTGATTAAATGAATATCGTCGATTAGTTGTATAGGTTTGTTTGTTAGAAAAATGTGACAGTGATGTTATCAATACTGCCTAAGTTGGTCCGAATCATTACTTGAATTAAAAGTCTGAATTTTTTATCGCTGAGTTTAGGAAAGTGAATTGGTTATAGTTGTAGTCCTAATAAAAGTTCAAAATTTAGTTAAGTGGCCTACCCATTGAAATTCAATGCTTGCCCTATTTGATTTCAGTTTCGATATACTTGTTAGGAGTCAGTTCATATGGCTAAGTGATTGAGCTTGATAAGTTGTATTGATTATAGCTGCTGTAGATTCAATCAGGTGTTTAATTAGGAATTAGTTTGGGTTAATAGGTATTCAAGTTATTAATTAGTTGAATTTGGTTATAGCTGATAGGGCAGTAAGTTTCAGTGATTCCAGGGGTAGTTTAGGGGATTAAATCACTGGAATAATTTATTAAGGGGGCTGATAAAGGATTGAATAAGACAAGGATAAGTGGGATTAAATAGTTAAGGAGACAACTAGTGGTGGGGGGACAACTTTCTATTTTTAAGGCTTGAAATAAGTCAATTTAGTGTCCACTAGCTGCCTAAAATCAGGAAGGAAAAGGAGTTTGAAAAAAAAGATATAAGGGGAGTTCTGAGACATTATAAAGGGGGAGATATACACACGGACACACTAAGAAAAAAGACTGGAAAATCTGAGAGCTATATACAGCTAAAAAAATTTGAGGAAAACTAATAAGTAGAGTTCAGGGACTGGCTTTTGAATAAAAAAAGAGGTCAGAATTAATAATTGAAAATTGGAGAGTCTAGTCTTCTTTGACTGCTGAAAATCATTTAAAAAATAGAGTTCCTGAGAGTGTTCTTCTTGGAGAGTTAAAGAACAGAAAATCAGAAAGCATACTGTTTCATCGTATCTTTTAGTCGAGTCTGTTTGTTTGGTGTTGCTGCTGGTATTTCTGGTTTTATTTCACTGGGTTCCTTGTTCGTCTGTGTTGCTGTTGGTATTTCTGGGGTTTCAATTGGTTTTTCCTGAATTTGTGGCTGGGGTATATTATTGTTGTTACTATTGCATTGGTTGTTTTAAGGACTGGTATCTATTGTTGCAACTGTTGTTACTGATCTGCTACTGCTGACTTCCTCTTCTTCTTCCAGTATAAACATTTCCAGGTACACACTTCCGAAACCATGTGTTCATATAAGTTTGAATTTGGCTCCGGAGTTGAAATGAATTGAGAAAACACACATTTGCCTGCTTCATAGTATCTGTGTTCAAGATGTAGTAATAGGATGAATGATATATAGTTTGTATTTATTTAGACTCATTCCAATTGTATTTACTTTGTGTGAATTGGAACATACTCGAACTAATGTAGATTATTAAATAATATGTTGTTATATTAATTAGATGTATTTCCATGTGTTTAGTAATCTAGTTGGTTTAGCTGGTGGTGGTAGTATAACGTCGAATCTCAGTAGGCCTCTGTTCGTATTCTGTTGAGATATTGGGTTTTGTCGCTCGGTTATTCGCCTAGTTTGGTTTGTTTACTACTGAAATCATGATCCAATGTTTATGGTACGCTTGAATATTGATTGGTTAGTGTCTACAAAATCTCACACCTAATCTGAGTAAGGGAACTAATGGTGTTAAGGTGTAAAAAAAAAAAAATAAGGTTAGTTGAGTCTTTAGATGATATCATATAATATTTGGTTAGCTGTGTTGATTTTTATGCTGAGTTGTTTATTTAATTGGCATTTGATCAATAGTTAAGCTTTGAAATCATGTAACACAAAATCATGTTCTTGTTTAATAATTGGACTTGAAATAATTTCGGTTATGTTTATTTACTAGCCGTCAACTACCTGTGACTGCGATCATTAGCCAAGGAATACATATGTTTGCAGTAATTTCTATAACTCTCATCTTTACAATAAACTCAAAGATAGAAGATCATAGTTGCTTTAGGATCGGCCTTTAAATAAAAAATAAGTGAGATGAGCCTCGCCAAATAAAATGCACAAATTGCGGGGCCCTCAATTTTTGTTTAAATAAGACATTTGCAATTCGGGATGGGCCGTTTAGCGAATTGCACGGCCTTCCCCAAAATAATAACGCGCTAGACTCTTTAGGCGCGTATTTTAATAACATTACCTCTCTAAACTCGTGTGCACATTTATGTAACCCAAATCCAAATCTCGACGGAGTCGAAATATGTCAATAGCCACGGGTACATCGATGTGATCTGGTTCGAGATATATTTTCACGACGTCGCAATTCTCATAAAAAATAATAATAAAGCGGTAAATGATCTTTAAAATTGCACTATAGGATAACATGTACTAAAATTAGATTTTTAGCCATTTATAACAGTTTAAGCGACCGTGCCAGAACCACGGGATCCGGGGGTGCCTAACACCTTCCCTCGGGTCAACAGAATTCCTTACTTAGAATTTCTGGTTCGCAGACTTCACTTGGAAAGTTGAAAATCTCCTCGATTTAGGATTCAAGATAAATCGGTGACTTGAAATACCAAAAGCCAAACCTTTCCCAAGTGGTGACTCAGAATTGATTAAATAATCTCATTTCGAATAATGTCACTTTAAATGGAAAAACTCCCTCGTAAATTTATTCCTCGGGGTAGGTGTGCGTAAAAAGGAGGTGTGACAGCTCTGGCGACTCTGCTGGGGATAAGACCCAGAACGTTTTGTTTAGGGTTCAGAATTCGAGCTTAGATAAATTGTTATATTTGGCTTTATTTGATTTTCCTACATGTTTTCCTGCTAAAAGTGCTAAATGTTTTACCGCTTTGATATTTTGTGAAGTGTATATAAACTGTGCCGAAACCCATTTCTTCTCTCAGTCTTCTTGAAATAAAAATTGGGCATTTGCTTGACATAGCCCGCTTTCTTTGAGATAGCCGAGGTGCTTGGCACCCGGTGAAGGGTTTTAGTCACACATGTTTTAGGCGGGGAGCACCACCAGTCAAGCCGGAAAGCAATGCTACCGGTACACTGACCCTCCTCGGCTCGAGTTGTCCCCTCGAGTAAGTCAGTCTAGATACTTTCTCTAAATAAGATGTTAACTTAGAATAACAAAGCCCCATGTCGGATCCCTAGTAGGAACTTTTGTTTGCATCATGTGCATTTTACTTAGGGGGACTCAACACAGGGGTTGGGTCCATCTAGGACAGGCAACCGGAATTGAAAGGACCATTCTGATGCATCTTACTTTCTACCTGTGCATTAATTTTGTTCCGGGCTAGCATGCTGACCGGCTTCTGAAAATAGGGAATATTGGAAAGTTGTGGAAAAAAAAACAACAACAACATCATAGAGAGATAACTACTTTTTTTTTGGAAAGAAACCAATACCCAAGTAATGTCGAGACTCTGTCGGATTCTTTTTGAAAATGAAAAAATATATATATTTTATAGTTTATTTTGTTTTCCGACGAAAAAAAAGGGAAAGTTTTATTTTTAAAAATAGTCTGTTCTATTTGCCGAAAAAAAATATTTTTATTTTTTTTCAAAAATAGTTTGTTTTATTTGTCAATAAAGAAAAATGTGATTTTGCTTTCAAAAAATAGTTTATTTGTTTGTCAATAAAATAAAAAAATAGTTCGTTTTGTTTGCAAAAAAAAAGGGGGAAAAATGTTTTGTCTGCGGATATAGTTTGTTTTATCTGGATGAACTACGCAATTTTGATTTTCACCGGATGTGGGATATGTAGGCAACCCATATCGGGCTCAACTATTTTGAAAGTATTGAATTTAGGGGTAAATAAATGTCCTTAGTGAAGGTAATGCCATTCTTGGGAAAAACAGCCAAGCCCCTACAAAAGGGCGCCGAAGGACTGCTTTGCAAGAACAGCTACCTACGGACATACCGGATTCTTTTTACACAGCCTTCAAATCTTCTTCAAGTGCTGAAAGGCCGTGTTGACAAAGACCGCATATTTTTAAAATAGCGATGAGCAATGTAAATTTTCTCTTCATCCAAAACAAAATGATCATAGTCTGTGTATGGCTTAGGAGAGTCTTAAATTTTATTGTTGTGTTATTTTAGGATCAGCATGATTCCCCCACAAAGAAATGGTTAGAAAAGGGCAAGAGATGAAGCGCCTCCTATGTTCATGATCCGAGATAAGACCCCGAGCAATCTCTGTAATTGATGGGCAAGTTTTGCTACTTGGGAACGAAATCAAGTTTTTAAGCACCTCAAGTTTCTTCCAGACATCATGGGAATTGAGCCGAACAGGGATCTGATTGAGGCTTTGGTAAGTTTTTGGGACTCAGCAAATAATGTCTTCAGATTCAAAGATTGTGAAATGACACCCACCTTAGAAGAATTAGGTGGGCTCACAGGATTTGGGAAGGATCTTCATAGAAAAAAACCCGTCGCTCCCAGGAAACTAGGTGTGAATAACTTTTTGAAGAAATTATGCCTCCGTCGAATCCCAACGAATTTCTTAAACAAAGGCTGGGTTCCATTGAAATACCTTTACGACAGGTTTGGTGACGAGAAAGGATTTGAGAGATTCGCAACCACGGAATTCGTCAACCAACAAAGTTACGATGCCAGGAGGGATTTGAGAACCTTCGCATTCATGATTTCGTTTCTAGGGACCATGGTCTTTCCAGAACGTGATGGTTGCATCAGAATTCATTTATCGGCAGTGGTCTCGTATTTGCAAAGTAGCAAAGAACATACCATTCTTCCTATGATCTTGGGAGACGTTTTTCGAGCATTAACCCAATGCCAAGAAGGTGGAGATTATTTCGAAGGATGTAACATTTTACTACAAATGTGGTTCATAGAGCATCTTTATCATCACCCAATAGTGATAAATTTCAACAAAAATTGGCTGAATTACATTCGTTGCCATCCGAGCAGGGTTGCATGCTATAATCTTCCAGGTGGAGTGAAGGCCTGGAGGGAATTACTCGGTTCATTAGAGGCAGATAAACTCACTTGGAACTATTATTGGTTCCCTTCTGCTAAGGTTATGCACATGTCGACATATCGCCCATTCCACATACTCATGGGTTTCAGGGGTTTCCAGCCATACGCATCACTACGCGTCATGCGTCACTTAGGGAGAGAACAAAAGAGACCCCCGACTGAGGATATGCGTCCATTCATGTGGGAATTCACAAAAGAGGAACCCCAAAGGAATCTTATGCACAAAAGGTTTGGTTTGTTAGTCGTTTTTCTGATACCGATGAAATGGTAGCAAAGCGAGAACAAGGGGAAGTAAGCGTGCATACCTCGAGTCGTTTCACAACCAGGTAATACCCGAGCGAAGAGCAGAAAGGTCTGTAAAGTATGCAGTCGATTGGGAGAAGGAGATAGAGTCTAGGGTTAAGAATGCTTAAGGCGAAGCGGCACGAGAATTTCAATCTCGTATTGACAACTTGCGAGAGGATAAAGGAATACTGGAAGCGGCCATGGACATACAACAGGCTGATTTCGAGCAGGAAAGGGTTAATTGGGTACAAGAGAAGCAAGCACTCCAAGACCAGATTCAAATCATGAAGACAACTGCAAAGAGGTCAAAAAGGAGCCAGGCTGATGAAGTACTCATAAACAGTTTGGAAAAGAAAGCCGTCGAATATCAAGAAGACTTGGAGAAATCGGAAGCCACTCTGACAAGGATTCGGGCCAGATGGACGAGGGGAGCACAACAACTGGCACTTAATATGCAGCAAATAAAAAGAGATTACGAGGGGACCATCACCATCCTGAGAGGAACAAATTCCGCTCTCGAATAGCGGGTCTTTAAACAAGCCCGGGATGCCAGGACGGATAGGAAACGCTGCTACGACTTGATAGCACGGATGGAAAAACAAATGGATAAGTTCCTGGACCAACTCACTGAGAACGCTCGATACTGGGGCCAAAGAATCAACAAAGAGAACAACTGCTTGAGGAAACGGATAGAATCGGGGGTAGAATCGGAGAGATCAGGCACTACATCACCATGATGTGCCTAGCATGTGAGCAAAGGCCCCGTACTACCCTCTTTTCTTCAGTCATGGGTTATGTCCACCAAATCATGGAAGATCTGAGAGGTCTGCAAAGAGATCTTGCACCGAAACCCACGGCAAGGTCAAACGACGCCCCGCGGACACGAAAATTAAAAGCTTTGAAGCATGCTTAGTTGAGTCTGTATTTTCGTTATCTTTTAGAGTCTGTTGTCCGTTTAAAGTTTGTATTTTCCCTTTTGCATCAAAGTCTCTAGTTTATTTCAAGTTTTCATTTAAAAAAAAATGTTTTTAGCCTTGTAAATAGAATATTGTGACAATAAAAGGTGAAACAAAAATTAAAAAATGATTTCTTTATTTTTTGTGGCCAGAACTACGCCCTGTCTGATTCATGCGGGGACATGATACGTAGACAATCCACATAAGATTCGACCACCATTAAAAGGGGAATAATAGAAAAAAAAAAGGGGGGGGGGGAGAGGCAAAGAAATAAAGGAAAGGAGGCTTTTAAAAGGAGAGCGTAAAGAGAAGCCGGAATGACGCATGCAACCAATGCAAAATATGTAGAAACCCATTTAACTATATAGGTGCATCACACCCAACGTGAGATTACCTATTTGTTATATTTTTCAAACTAACTGTTTGCTTGCTGCGAATCTAGGTTTTATAGAAAGGTGGTTAGTTTTGTGGTAGTCTGGCCTCACATTCATACTTTACCAGGTCGAAGGGAAGTGTTCAACCACCCGTCACAAAGTCGAAAGGAAGTGTTCACACTTACTTCACAAGGTCAAAAGGAAGTGTCGAAATGTCTTCAGAAATCCCTCCACCAACGATTCCTATTTCAGAGGAGAGTTCCATCCGGCCATCCCAACTTCTGAATCAGCAACTGCTGAGGAAAATAGAATCCTGCGTCTCCGCATAATGGAAATGTGGGACGCCTGGAACAATGGAAGAGAACTGCCGAGTGCAATCCCTAGATTCCCCGAGCTATTCCTAGGACAAGTGGGACTTCCAACGTCCCCATCAGTTATCCAACTACTTCATTCGGGTATCCTACCATGTCAGCTCACTTTGCCGGATCACCTCTGAGTCTCACCCCCAGGTGTCGACGACAGGTGCGGCCTCAAACACATCCACCGCACCACCTTGTCCGGCCGCGACACAACCCACTTTACACAGGCCTAAATTTGACTCGTCTTCTTTCACATTCCAAGCACCATCCTTCTCATTGGAACCCTAGTTTGCCACCAACGCTTACCCTCAGCAGCCTTGATACGAGCTTATACCGGGGCAAGACAAAACCCCTAAGGCCCCAGAGCAAGATGAGATGGCCAAGAGAATGAGAAGCCTTGAACAGATCTTAAAGAACATGCAAGGGTTGAGCGGGCAGAAGAGTGTCTCTTATGCAGATTTGTGTATGTTCTCGCATGTCCACTTGCCGTTAGGTTTCAAAACACCAAAATTTGAAAAGTATGACGGGTACGGCGACCCCATTTCTCATTTGAAGAAGTATTGAAATCGGTTATGGGGAGCTGGTGGCAGGGAAGAATTGTTGATGGCATATTTCGGGGAAAGCTTAATCGGTATTGCTTTAGAATGATATATGGATCAGGATATCTCACGTTGGCATATCTGGGATGATCTTGCCCGAGACTTTGTTCGACAGTTTCAATACAACATAGACATTGCGCCGGATAGGAACTCTCTGACAAATCTAAAGAAGAAGTCTTCAGAAAATTTCAGAAAATATGCAATCAAGTGGCGCGAACAAGCTTCAAGAGCGAAACCTCCAATGGACTAGATAGAGATGGTCACTGTTTTCCTACAAGCCCAAGAGCCCGATTACTTCCAAAATATGATGTCGGTCATGGGAAAACCTTTTGCAGAAGCAATTAAAATCGGTGAAATGGTTGAAAATGGATTGAAAACAAGGCGAATCTTGAGCCAGTCTGCTATAAAGGCTACCTCCCAAGCAATCCAAGGCGGGTCTGGAGGAGTAGCAAACCGAAAGAAGAAGGAAGAAGCAACAATGGCAACTTCAAATATAAGAAAACCCCACCCGACCAGATTTCATTTCTCTGAAAGAACCCTACAACACTACTATCCCCATCAATATATGACCTATGTCATAGGTCCTCAGCCATACGCAGTGATGAATGCACAACCATATGTCAGGCCACAACAATAATTTAACCAAAATAGAGCTCCATTCCCCATAAATTAGCCTCCTCACCAAACCGCTATAACCACCGTCCTCCACAAAATAACTTTCGTCCTTGTGAACCACCCAGGAGGATAAATTTTACACCAATTGGTGAACCCTACTCCAGTCTGTTTCCGAAGCTTGTTCAAATGGGTCTGTTGCAGCCCATGCCTTAAAACAGGCAAAACCCAAAATCACCCTCCTATCAGCGGGGCATCCGATGCACTTATCACTCAGGGGTTGTGTCACGCCCCAATTCGATGGACATGATCGGCGCCCTACCGGGTAGCCCCAGTCAAGCGGACCTGGGTGCCTCTCCTAACCCACATGTTCCCCCTGTAATTTTTCATTACTTACCGACCAAAGGATTAACCATTTTATAATTGAAGACACTCTTTTGAGGCATTGTACAGAAGAATTCATTCTATTTCTTATTAATAATATCAATAGTTTTGCTTGGTCCCACTTAGATATGACAGGAATTTCGTTGGAAATAACCTCCCACTGACTAAATGTCGACCCTAGGTTTAAACTGGTGAAGCAAAAAAGAAGACCCCAGTCTGAGATAAAACATGCATTGATCAAAGATGAGGTAACAAAACTTCTTAAAATAGGGTCCATTAGAGAGGTAAAGTACCCCGAATGGCTGGCCAACGTAGTAGTGGTACCCAAAAAGGAAAATAAGCTAAGAATGTGTGTATATTATAAAGACTTATATAAGGGGTGTCCCAAGGATTCATTCCCATTGCCTAACATTGATCGTCTAATCGATGCTATGGCCGGCCACGAGAGCCTCACCTTTCTCTATGCCTACTCGATGTATAATCAAATTCAGATGAGCCCTGAAGATAGGGAGAAGACTTCGTTCATCGCAAAGTATGATACCTACTGTTACAATGTAATATCTTTCAGACCAAAAAATGTAGGGGGAACATACCAACGTCTAGTTAATAAATTGTTCGAGCATCACGTAGGCAAATCCATGAAAGTTTATATTGATGATATGCTAGTTAAGTCCTTGCGCGCAAAGGACCATTTGACTCATTTGTAGGAAATATTTGACATCCTCAGAATTTACAACATGAATCTCAACCCCGAGAAATGTGCCTTTAGAGTGGGTTCGGGCAAATTCTTAGGCTTCATGTTATTAAACAGGGGGATCGAGATTAACCCCGATAAAATCAAGACCATCAAAGAAATCATGGTGGTATATAATGTAAAGGCCGTGCAATGGCTGACAGGTCAAATAACGGCTCTGGGAAGATTCATATCAAGGTCATCCGACATGAGCCATAATTTCTTCTCTTTACTCAAAAGGAAAAACAACTTCTAATGGACTCTAGAATTCCAACACTCCTTAGAGGAGTTAAAACAATATCTGACTAACCCACCTCTGCTCCACACGTCAAAGGAGGATGAAACCCTGTGTCTATACTTGGCCGTATCCGAAATAGCAGTAAGCAGTGTGGTAGTTCGAGAAGAGCAAGGTACGCAATTCCCTATTTATTATGTAAACCGGACCCTAGGGGATGTCGAAACTAGGTATGCATGCCTAAAAAAATTATCTCTTGCGTTAGTAAGTGCATCACAAAAATTTAAACCCTGTTTTCAATGCCACCATATTTATGTTCTAACCATATATACCCCCTTCGGAGCATATTGCACAAACATGAACTATCAGGACGATTGGCCAAATAGGCCATCGAATTTGCGGGAGGGGGTATTATATCAAGTATTAACCTAGAATGACCATCATTTCCCAGATTTTGGTGGACTTCATGGCCGATTTATCGCCCTCCCTTGTGCCCGAGGTAGAGAAGGAACTTTTACTAAAATCAGGCATGTCTTCCGGGGTATGGACCCTATTCACTGACGACGCTACAAATGAGAGAGGATCCGAACTCGGTATAGTACTAAAGCTACCTACGAGAAGCGTGATCAGACATCTATTAAAACAACAAAATTGACTAACAATAAAGCCGAGTACGTTGCTATGATTATAGGTTTGGAACTGGCTAAAAGCCTGGGAGCCGAGACCATCGAAGAAAAAAGCTATTCACTCCTGGTAGTAAACCAGGTAAATGGGAACTAGGAGCTCTGAGAAGACATGATGCAGAGGTATTTGGACAAAATCCAAGTCGCATTATGTCGTTTCAATGAATGGACCTTAGTCCACGTACCACAAGAGCAGAATAGCGAGGTTGATGCCCTCGCAAACTTGGGATCATCTGTTAAAGAAGAGGACCTACTCCCCGAGGTTGTTATTCAGTTCTCTAAATCAGTGGTCGAGGAAGGTCATGCTGAGATTAATTCTACCAACCTAACATGGGACTGTAGAAATAAATATATGGATTATCTGAAGGACGGAAAATTATCTGTGGATCCAAAGGAATCGAGGTCCCTACGAACCAAAGTAGCCTGGTTCTCGCTCGATGAAAACAAGACTGTATAAAGAAGAACTTTTGATGGCCCTCTGCAGTATGTCTGGGGACAGAGGATACAGATTATGTACTCTTGATAAATTTACGGTGGTACTTGCGAAAACCACTCCGACGGTGATTCCTTCGTCCGAAAGGTGATCAGGACAGGCTACTATTGGGACAGAGATTTGCCCCTCTTATTCACCTACCCGGCGAACAACTACATTTGGTCTTATCGCCATGACCATTCATGAAATGGGGAATGGACAATGTCGGGCCCCTGCCGATGGCACCAGGTAAAGCTAAATTCATTTTATTTATGACTGACTATTTTGGAAAATGGATGGAAGCACAGGCCTTCGAGAAGATAAGAGAAAAAGAAGTCATTAACTTTATCCGAGACCACATTATGTGCCAATTCCCGAGCCAAACCTCCCG
This sequence comes from Nicotiana glauca, assembly GCA_026770625.1. Lineage (NCBI taxonomy): Eukaryota > Viridiplantae > Streptophyta > Magnoliopsida > Solanales > Solanaceae > Nicotiana > Nicotiana glauca. The sequence goes on from MU738073.1 coordinate 335,118, forward strand.
AGGTGCTCGATCATTACCACATAACGACTCGTAATTGAAGTTTTTATCAAACCATCAACGAGTAAGGAAAATTTTATTTCAACATAGTCCTTAGCAAGGGAAAAACAAAGCCTATAAAAGGTCATTGCAACCCAAGGCATAAGAGCCATTATCGCCAGCCCACATAAAAGATCACTTCGAACCAAGTCATGAGAGCCATTAACACCAGTCCACCCAAATCCTAAAACATGAGGGTCGAATGAGTTCGAGTCAAAACCTGACTTGGAGAGTGAAATCAAAATAGTTCACCAGATATGCATACGAGCAAGGCGTTAGAGCCATTTTTGCCAGCCACACAAATCCAAAAAATTGAGGGTCGAATGAGATCGAGTCGAAACCCGACTCAGGGATTGAACCCAAAATATTTAATTAAATATTCCTAAGAGTAAGGCATAAGAACCATTGTCGCAAGCCCACACAAATCCAAAAACTTGAGGGTGGAATGAGCTTGAGTCGAAACCCGACTCGAAGACTAAACCCAAAATAATTAACTAAATATGCCTAAGAGCAAGGTGTAAGAGCTATTGTCACCAGCCAACATAAAAGGTCGCTTCGACCCAAGACGTAAAAGCCATTATTGTCAGCCCACATAAAAGGTCATTTCGACCCAAGGCGTAAGAGCCATTGTCGCCAGCCTACATAAAAGATCACTTCGACCCAAGGCATATGAAGCATTATCGCCAGATCATACAAATCCAAAAACTTGAGGGTCGAATGAGCTCGTGTCAAAACTTTACTCAGAGAATGAATCCAAAATAATAAAAATGCCTAAGAACTAAAGCATAAGAGCTTGAATGCCAGCTTATAGGGTGTACCGACTCGATATGTACGAGTTACTACCACCAGCGCTAAGATCAAATGTCGTGCCAAACGGATGCATGAAAGTCAGGTCTGACCCGAGAAATCCTCGGGGACTGACCTTAGACCATTACAAGTTGCCCGACAATAGCAAAAGCCTAAGGGTCTAACCCAAGACCTAGGATCTTGGGTCGACTGTAAAAAAAATATCACACATTATTTACAAAAAATAAAAGATAAAAGAAGGGATAGGAAACAAAAATCCTTTTTAGGGCCTATAGGGGGATGTTTACAAGTCCTGAAAAAACCCTTACAAAGAAAGAACCGAACAGAACCCTAATCGGTAGTCAAGACTACATCTTTGATGTCTCCACTGAAGGTCTCAGGCTAATAACTACGGGTCTTACAACGGCCTATTTTCAATAGCCTCTTCCCCTCTGGGGGCTCCGCCTTCATTTTAATCAATCCTAAGCCACTACCCGATGCACTCCGAAAGCTACCAAGGTAGCATCCTTATTTTCTAGGGTCTTCACCCTCTCGAGCTCGATAAGACAGTTGATATTTCCCATGTGTACATCCCTAAGGGTCTGCCTTTGAGATCATATCCGAGCATGCTCTGCAACTAGAGCTAATCTTGGCCTCCTCGGGCGCCCTCCCGGCTTAAGCGCTTGTTGCAATGGAATCCTCTCTATGCAAAGATATAAGCACCTCGGCTTCAGTTTTGATCCAGGATAGTGCAGCTACTAACTTAAAATGGAGACCTCTATACTTTTCATTATCCGCCCTTCTAAGTTAACGCCCAACTAGGGCCACCTTTTCCTAGAGGGAATCCCTCTAAAAAGTTATCTCTCTCACATGTCACTTGAGTTTGGTGACTTCAGAGTCTCTGGTCTGGAGCTCCTCACTCAGTAGGGCACCTTCCTTCTCAAATTGCACGAATCAGATCCAAGATGTTAAAATACTAGGATCTGGCAAACATTCAAGTAATAACAAAAGGGAACTGGGTAACCTGTTCAATAAGATGAGCCTTCTCGCGCTCATTACCGGTCACATCAGCCCGAAACCGGGTGAAAGTATGACTTCAAAGAACCTCGGCCTGAAGCTACAAAAAAAGACAAGTTAGAAAGACAAAGATCAGAATGACTGATGCCAATAGGATAGATAGGATTCACAAAAACTACCTGCTCGCAAAGACTGCTTATCTTGTGAGCACGTGATTTTTGACCCAAGCAAATTATTCCGAAAAAATATATAAAAATGATTTTTGTGTGGAAACTTGTGTGGAAATACCAGCGTTCATTTTTATTTTATGAAAATAACGCAAAGAAAATCAAAACAAAATACCATTTTTCGTATTAATTAGAAAATACCAAAAATAAAAATTAATTACTCTTTAATTTTAGAAAAATAAGAAAATTAAAAGAAAAATACAAAGAAATAATAAATACAGGAGTAATACAAAAATATAGAAAAAAAAATAAATAAAAAATATATAATACAAAATATATCAAGAAAATACAATGTATAAATACAAAATGCAATATACAACAAATTGGGCCAAATAACAAATTTAATAGCCCAAATGATCAATACATAAGACCAGGCCCAAAATAATACAGCCGGTCTGTATAAACATATCCCAAACGACATCGTTTTAAGTGAGCAGATCTGGGCCGTTAAAATTCTTGATCAAACGGCTAGAGATGCAGGCCCTCTTTTAAACCAAACGACGACGTTTAAGTGTCAAATCCTGGCCGTTCGTTTAAATAATCCAAAGGCCAGGATCGGATCATCACTATTCCAAACGATGTCGTGTGATGTCAAATGAATCATAGCTGTTCATTCGGTCTAGTCCAACGGTTGGTGCATATAGATGCACATTAAATATAACAAAAGGGGTCGTGTATATTCATTATACACTCGTCTTCTTCATAATCAAACCTAGCCGCCCTAAGTTTCTCTCAAATGCCC
>MU738073.1:364806-395385 GCA_026770625.1 Nicotiana glauca
TCACCCGGTAAAGGGTTATTAGCAGGATTGAAGGCCATATTGTGGTAGTTGAGCAAGGTGACCGCCAACGTTCGCGGCACCGCATCCCGTTTTTGAAATTCCAGTTTTACCTTGTATGTATATACTATGTTGGCCCAATAGTAGTGTTCACTACTCGTTAGATGCTCGTGACTTGTGACACCCCAGTCGGGTTGTATTGGGATGAAATTAATAGTTTTAAACACCAATAAGTTGTATTTTCTATGCAATTATGTTTAATAGCTATAGAAGAGAAGATTTGGGGTTGTTGGCTGGCCTTGTCTTCACGAGAGACGCCATCACGACCGGGTATTGGGAATTGGGTCGTGACACATTGGTATCAGAGCCTAGGTTACTAGGTCTCACGAGTCGTGAGCAGGTTAATAGAGTCTCACGGATTGGTACGGAGGAGTCCCTAGGGAGTCTGCACACCCACAGTGAGCGCGGGGTACCCCTTTGATATGAAGAGTGGTAACAATGACACTGTTGTATGTGTTTCGGTCAGGTAACAATGACTGACCAGTCAGGTAACAATGACTGACCAGTCAGGTAACAATGACTGACTAGTGGTAACAATAACACCGAAACACTTTGGTCAGGTAACAATGGTTGATCGGTCAGGTAACAATGGCTGACCTTATTTGTGTATTCTTGTTCAATTGATTTCTTTAAAGAGAATGTTGTTGCTATAATATAATGGATTCTACTGTCTATTTGGTTTACTGCTTAAGATAGCATTATTTGTGCTTTTTTGGGATTTTGTACTTTCAGTTGTTATTCACTTTTATTACCACTGAGTTGGAAGTACTCATTTTACTCACTGCACCTTGCGTGCAGTTGCAGGTATTGTTCACTCGGTAACGGGTTATTAGCAGGATTGAAGGCCATATTGTGGTAGTTGAGCAAGGTGACCGCCAGCGTTCGCGGCACCGCATCCTGTCTTTGAAATTCCAGTTTTACCTTTTATGTATATACTATGTTGGCCTAATAGTAGTGTTCACTACTCGTTAGATACTCGTGACTTGTGACACCCCGGTCGGGTTGTATTGGGACGAAATTTATAGTTTTAAATGCCAATAAGTTTTATTTTCTATGCAATTATGTTTAATAGCTGTAGAAGAGAGGATTTGGGGTTGTTGGCTGGCGTTGTCTTTACGAGAGGTGTCATCACGACCGGGTATTGGGAATTGGGTCGTGACACATCATTTATCACTTATCATTGGCAATAAAGAACCTTAGTTGATTTTATTATAACTATTAGTCGTACATCGATCACCTTCGATAGCTCACAGCCGAGCACCCAAATCGACCTCGAGGCCCCCGAATCGACAAGCTCGAGGACCATATTGCTCCTATCGGTTTGGTTACCACCTTGTTCTCAAACTCTTATCTCATTTCTAAGTCTTTTATATAGTATCAATCGCTTAACAACTAGCATAAAAATAGATCACGTATGTCCCAAATCATTGTTATTACCATTTTCGTGGTAAACAATGTTGTTTCCAATAAACCCTCGGCTCAAGAAACAGTGATAGGGAAGCAACCAACCATAACAATAACAAGTAAAGAAGAGAAAAGAAGACAAGGACTCATGTATACTAACAAATATCTTGTCACAACCCGGAATCCCCACCTTAGGGAGTCGTGATGGCGCCTACTCGTAGAAGCTAGGCAAGCCACACATTTAGAATGCATAATACTTTTGTTTTAAATCCACGTTCACCAAATAAATTAACAGGAGATACATATCTAAACAACAACGGAATTTACAATTTAGCGGAAGACTTAAACGAAGTAAACCAAAATAACAAGAAAAAATTCACATATGTCTCTACCCAAGACTGGTGTCACAACATTCACGGACTATCTAAGATTTACTACATACAACTGTTTGAAACAAGAAATAAATTTTGTCTCGGGTGCAAGAGGAAACATATCATAAGTAAAGTTAGAGGAGATATCGGGTCTGCGGACGCCTGCAGGACTACCTCGGAAATCTAGTGGACTGAAGTCTAGCTCTCAAACTACTGTTGCGCACCGCATGCTGCTCCGGTATCAGGATCTGTGCAAAAGAGCACAGAGTGTAGTATCAGCACAACCGACCCCATGTGCTGGTAAGTGCCTAGCCTAACCCCGGCAAAGTAGTGACGAGGCTAGACAGGACTACCACATAAACATGTGCAGTAATATATATATCTACAACGGGAAAATAACAAGAATAACCATTTTAAATGGGAAAGGAACATGCTTCGGGGATAATAGATAATATAAAAATTTAAGAGAATAATGAGAAACATCAATAAATTATCTCTATCACGGATAAGAAAAAGAAAAGCAGATTTCACTGTCTGTACACATATCGTTGTAGGCGTAACACCCGCTCCCATTTCATCAAATCTCGTCGTAGGCGTACCACCCGCTCCCACTTCATTATCTCAACAGTTCTTCCAAATGAAATTTACTCTAATAAACGCAACAATTAATACTAATTCATAAGACAACAAGTACACAATATTTATGATTGACTGAGGAAAACAAATAATGACAAGTAGCAATTAATTATGGGCTTTAAGGAGCAATTACGAAATTTATATTTAATGCGTCGAATGTCAAGTAGCAACTAAGTCACATAAACATGGAGCAATTATGGCATAAATTCAAGGCACGATGTAACACAAGGATACCTTGACTCAATAATAACAAGCAACACAATAAAAGGGAAATGTCAACATAAAGAATCACATTGACAGTAGAATGAGGCAATTAAATGTACTTGAACTAATAATAAGAAATCATAACGAACGACAATAAGTGCACGGCATCAACCTTCATGCATTTACTCTTATCCTCACCAAGCAATGATATCATAAAATGTGCACGGCATTATCCTTCGTGCTTTTACTCTCTTTTCTCACATATAGTTAACATAATCGGCACGGAATGGTACATCGTGCGGCACGGCATCACTCTTCGTGTTTTACACACTTTTCTCACAATAAATAAATAATGCACGACATCACCCTTCGTGCTTTAACACTCTTCCTCACCCAAACAACAACCACAAACAAGGGGTAAGGGAATTAATAGTTTATTATAGAAAATCGGGCAAGGGAATACAATTAAACAATAAATCCAGGCAAGGGAACCATTTCAATAAGCTTCCATATACCGGCAAGGGAGAAAATAAATAAAATAATAAACCGATATTCTTTCTCTTTCTTTCACTTTCATCTCATAGTTCATACTACCATTTGAGCCAATGCTCCAAAGATTTACTTATCTCATCTACTTTCACAATTTGTATTTCAACACGAGCCAACGCTCCACGAATTTAAAGATCACAATTTCCTTTCACATACTCTTTGCAACATATAAAAGTCATCAATAAAGCATGGAAGTTATAACAAAACAAAAAATATTCGCAATATAAGGACTCACGGTCATGCTAGACACCAATATATAGATACTCGTCACAATACCTATACATCATACTCGCAATATAACCAAATTTCATTTCAATTTTCCTTAAACATTTCGAGAAAATAATTTTTCTTAAAAATTCATTTCTCGGGCTTGGGACCTCGAAATTCGATTCTGGGCATACGCCCAAATTCCATATTTTCCTTCGGACCCTTCGAGATCGTCAAATAACGGGTCCGGGTCTGTTTACCCAAAATATTGACCGAAGTCAAATTTATTTATTTTAAAATCAAAACTTAGCATTTTTCATAGAATTTTCATATTTAAGCTTCCCGGCTACGCGTCCGAACTGCGCACGCAAATCGAAGCGACCCTAAACGAGGTTTTCAAGGCCTCGGAAGCACAGAATGAATAAAATAAGTGATGACCCTTTGGGTCGTCGCATATCTAGAGATGAGAAAATATTACTAATACTATTAGAAAGAAAAAACACGTAATAAAAAGGTCCCGGAACAAGAAATAAAAATATTACTAATACTATCGGTAACACTAAAAGACACACTCGGCTCCCTATCAACCTTCAATCTTAGTTCTCAGACTTCACACTTTCTTATCTAGGGTCATGTCTTCGGTGAGCTGAAGCAATAATCATCTCTCCCTACTATTTCTTACAATGCCATGTGAAGGTGGCTTTATTATTCCCAATAAAGACTGAAAAAAGATGCTTATATTTAAGTTATCGGGCTAACTGAACAAGAATTTATTTACATATAGTTAGTTATAAAAGAGCTTACCTTAAGGAAGAATATGTTAGCACATTGCATGCATGGGTAAAAAATTTAGGCCGTTGCCAACTCAGCTTGCTCAGACCAACCCATAATTTGGTAGCACCTTAAAATACTATTTTAAAAAGTTTTTACAATTAACATGAGACACATATGCAATGCACGTGCAGAAACTTGTAATACAAAAATGCAGAAGGTGTAAAAGCAACGCAGGGGAGAAAACAACATAATTGTGTAATATTTTAAAAAGTTTTACAAAGTCGTAGCGGTAGAACTTAATCAGCATTTCTTGTAGTTACATATTTACATTCATAAAAAAAATCCATAACAGCTCTTGTCCATGTTCCTAAATTTTAGGAAATTGTAATATATTTACAATGCTCGACTGATTTCACGCTCTACTTATAAAAGACTTTTCCTTATCTTTTATCTCTATTCCGAAGAATGATTATGAATGGTTCTTTTAGTTTATCTCTCTCTTCCAATTAAGCTTAGATAAATAGCTGGAATATTGATATTATAACTATTACATACCATAAGTGTAAGTGGTAATGAATATTAAATAATTATTTATAAAGTATATATTTTATTTATAAAGTATATATTAAAATATTATTGGTATAAATTATAATGTTTGATATATTATAGTAGAAATATATATGGTAGATAAAGTTACATTGTTAGTTTTGCTTTATGTCTTTCATATTCAATATTCTACGGCTTCTAGTTATACCCTATGTATACATGATCCCCGCTGTTTGAATTGAAATAAATATATTTAGATCCAAGTCACATGTTATATAAATAAAAAATATCGAATCTTGCAATGTATAAACTACACCATATGTATCAAGGGTACAATCACTTTATAACCCATATAAAACATGTATAAATTTTAAAAACTTACACCGATAAAACTTTTTAATTTTGAAATATACACACAAATATTCCAATAATATATATAATATATAACATGTATGGTAAAATAATTTACCACCAAATGGTATTCAGAGACACAAAAATATGCCAATAATATATATAATATATAACATATATGGTATAATACATAATTTATACTAGTGCCTTGTTTTCTCGCCAAAAGCTTGTGAGAAAACTCTTGCCATTTCTCACTTATAATTTGATTTTGGTGAACCTAACAACCGTTATGAAAAAAAGGCGGTGGTGTCTAGAAGAAGTGGGGAGAGACCTGATGAGACTTTGATAGAATATTAAAAGCAAGAGATACGAATGAATAATAAAGAGAAAACAGAAATTGTTAGTGGTGATGAGAGAGGAAGTATAAATTGATCCCTTAATTTGTGCATAAGTGATTTTTAAAAAATTTAGTCATTTAATATCTAAATCTTTAATGTGCTAGACTTGCAAATGAATTTGCTATTTTTATAATAAATCAAAAGTGATGTTATTTAAAAATAATTTTAAATAAGTGACTTATTGTGTACAAAAATGAGAAGGGGGAGAGCGGGCGGAACTTAGAACATGAAATATATCGGTAAATACATAACACAAATATTGATGCAACGGATATGTTGCGTGCAAAACGTAATTTTTCCTTTCTTTTCTTGGAATATTAAACTCTAACTCCCCAATCTTATTTTTCTTACAAATCCAGTTTTGAGTTCAAAAGCTTCTTCTTCCCTTATTTTTGTACGTTGTATATATGTTCTGTGTATTAAGTTTTATGAAAGAGGAAAATGGGTGAAAAGTTGGTTATGAGGTGGAAGAGTGGTGTATATGTCAGGGTCCAAAATTCACAGAGTCGTGATGGCATCTAATTCGACCCGCTAGGTAAGTCAACTAATAATCAATACAATCCAAGTGAGATTTATAGGAAAACAGTAAAGAATTATCTGAACATTTATATATTAACCCAAGAATTAGTAGTACAAATCATGAGCTTCTAAGACTTGAAATTTACAAAATTAATACAAATAATTACATGATCTGTTTGAAGGTCACATAAACAGATTAGCAAAATTTAAAGCTACCAAGGACAAATGGCAGCTATATCCGGAAAGCACAAACATCTTCACAGTTAACTCCTGACATCACCAGTAGCTCCGATCCAAAAATCTACGCGCAAGGTGCAGAAGTGTAGTATGAGTACAACCGACCCATGTACCCAATAAGTATCTTGTCTAACCTCGTCAAAACTAGTGACAATGCTTTTTAGTTAAAAGATGATCACTGATAAAACCTATACCGTAAACTAGCAATAGGACTATACCACAATATAACAGAAAGAGTACACGATATAAATATGTGAAACAATAACTAAGGACTAGAAGAGATCACAATTTAACATTTTCAATATCTTCACCAATCTTTTTCTTAGTGCAAAACCAATAACCACGATAGTTACTCCATAACTTTCATAGCGTGAGGAATGTACTCGGATATCAAGTTAATTGCATGGCAACACCCTTTGTGCATTCACCTCATTCTCACTAAATATGTATATAACAGTACCAACCGGATGGTAAAAATGCTGATAACAGTGATAACAAATAGGAAATACGCAAGTAGCAACGATGAACGAGGATGTATATATGGGAAACAGTTATAGACTAGGTGGAAGGCATAGGAGAAATGATAGCAATTAGGATAAAGAATATAAACTTCAACTAACTAGCATGATGGAGGCCTATAAGGGAACAAATGATCTTTATAAGTTAACAAGTATAGGCATGAATAATTAACATGGTAGAATGCTTGTACCAAAGTGCAACAAAAATAGATACGATATGGATGTAATTATAACAACAGGAAGCATGCATGATATTTTCAAGCCAAGCAGTTAGAATGCATGGGCTATGTAATAACAATTGAGATATAGGACCAAGACAGGATAATAACGACAAGTCACATAAGAATCATAGGTACGACAAAAATAACTCAATGTAAAGGAATAAACGTATGGATGAGGAAAAGATTCACAACATAATGCATTTCCCTCATCCTCACCTGCACGGAAACATCTACTGTGCCATGATCTCATGATAAGATAATAGCATAATAATATAAATGAAATGGCACTGCATCACCCTTCGTACTTTACACTCACATAACATAGCACGACATCACTCTTCTTACTTTTACTCTCAATGATATGGCACGACATCACCCTTCCTTCACTACACTCACATAATATGGCACGACATTACCCTTCGTACTTTTACTCTCAAATCATATGGCACGTCATCACCCGTCGTGCTTTACACTCACATAACATGGTACGGCATCACCCTTCGTGCTTTACACTCTTCCTTACCAAGCACATGTATATCAATGACAAAAAAAGTCGGAAACATAAATAATGTTAAGGAGAATGTTTAAACGAATATTCCATATAAACCCCAATCATAACTTTCAAGCCAACAATAGTTTAATAAACCCTCAAGTACCTTATTATTTAAGTATTTCAACAAATCTCAAGAAAGATCTACAATACGAGTATAGAATCTAATATCTAAAGAATATTAGTCGTAGCAATGTGTGATGTCCCAATAGATCATCTCGTGTTTCGGAACCTAATTATGTGATCCAAAAACTTAAAATCATGTGTAGGCTTTCCTCGACTTGCGTGCGCAGTCTAGGAGTCTTTTTGGAAAGATTTTATGTTTAAAATGAGAGAAATTGCCTAAAACTTCATTTGAGTTGACTTTGGTCAATTTTTTTGATAAACTGACCTAGATTTGTGTTTCGAGGATCCCCGTGGGTCCGTATTGAGATTTGGGACTCGGATGTATGCCCAAAATCGAAATCGAAAGTCCCTAGCCCGAGATATTAGACTTTGTCAAAATTTGATGGTTAAAGGCTAAATGCATTTGAGACGTTTGACCAATGTCTGAGTTCTTGGTTAACGGGTCCATATTTTGGTTTCGGATCCCAATATAGAACCAATACCACATTTATGACTTGTATGTGAAATTTGGTGAGAAACGGAGTTGGTTTGACGTGATTCGAATGTTCGATTGTGAAATAGAAGTTTTAAAGTTTTCTTAAAAATGTCATTCGATTTGGCGTTCAATTCGTAGTTCTAGGTGTTATTTTGGCAATTTGATCGCGCGAGCGAGCCAGATCGTATGATGTTTTTAGACTTGTGTGCATGTTTAGTTTGGAGCCCCAAGGGCTCGGGTGAGTTTCGGATTGGCTACAAAGTGAAATAGGACTTAGAGCATAGCTGGTGCTGCAATATCTGGTGTAGGCCTCTGATCTCGCATGCGAGATCAGGCATCGCAATTGTGACCTCTACAGGTTACGCATTTGCGAAGAATATCTGGGCCTTATATTTTTTGCATTTGCAAACACATTTTCGTATTTGCAAACTAGGATAGGAGAAGGCAGTGATCGAATTTGCGACCACATGGTCGAATTTGCAGAAAGGGTTAGGCTCGCATTTGTGGGATTTCATTCGCATTTGCAATGCAAGTAGGAATGGGGAGACCATCGCATTTGTGATAGGTTTTTTGCATTTGCGGGGATCATATTTTCTAACGGGGGTCGCAAATCCGACACCTACAACTTATCAAAATGATTTTTGGACGGAATTTTTCTCCCATCCTTCAAATTTTCAAAACCTAAAACACAAGAGACAATTTTCCAAAGAACTTTTCTTCCCCAAATCATAAGTAAGTGATTCTAAACTAGTTTAACCTAAAATCTAAGGTTTTCATGGAGGAATTGGGGATTTTTTAGTAGAAACTAGGGATTTCGAAATTTGGGAATTTAGACCTCAAATTGTGGTCGGATTCCAAAACCAATTGTATATCTGAGCTTGGGGTGAATAGATCGTCGGGTTTTGGTCCAAATTTTGGGTTTGAACCAAGCGGGTCTGGATGTTGACTTTTGTTGACTTTTTTAATAACGACCTAAATTAAATTCTTTATGATCGTGGTTAGTTCCTAATGCTTTATTCGAATCGTTTAGTTGGTAATTTGCTAGATTCTGTTGGTTTGAAGGCTTGTTTGAAGGGAAAAGTTGTGGTTGATCTTTAATTTTGGCCGTTGGAGCGAGGTAAGTGTTGTGGTTAACCTTGGCTTGAGGATAAGGTCTTATTTTCCTATTTGCTATGTGTTTGAATGTTGATTACAACATATAGGTGAAGTGATGAGTACCTATGCGTTATTGTTGAATCATAGCATGCGAGTGAGTCTTATTAATGACATTGTAGCTTTTTGTGATCATACTACATGTGCTTAGACTAGTTTATTGTTACGTTGATTGTTCTTATCATATTTACAGATTTTGGTATTAATTGAGTATTGATTCAAAGTTGAGGTTGGTATTGTCGAAGAAAATGTTAAAGTAAGACTTGTTCTTGATATTTCTATCTCCCTGTTGTTATTGTTAATTGCTTTGGTGAGGGAGAGTGTTAATGCACGAAGGGTGATGTCGTGCCATGTTTTGTGGGTGTTAATGCACAGAGGGTGATGTCTTGCTATATTGTGAGTGTTAATGCATGAAGGGTGATGCCGTGTCATGCTATGAGAGAGTTACTGCATGAAAGGTGATGTCGTGCTAGTACTATTTTATTCATATGGTGAGGTTGAGAGTAAAAGCACAAAGGGTGATGTTGTGTACTTTCTTTTGCAGTGGTTACTTGTCCTTATATGTTCTAATTATATCGATTGGTCAACATTTTTAATTCTGTAGCGATCCTTTATCTTGTGATCCCCTCAGCATGTCCCCCTCCCGATATTACTTGTCTTGTTTCTTTTATTGTTGTTATTGGTGTGTGTGTATGTGTGTGTATATATACATACATACATACATACATATATATATATATATATATATATATATATATATATATATATATATATATATATATATATATATATATATATATATATATATATATATATGTACTATACAGGTTTATTTGTAGGTGTCTTGTCTTAGCCTCGTCACTACTTCGCCGAGGTTAGACTCGACACTTACGAGTACGTGGGGTTGGTTGAACTGATACTGCACTCTGCACTTTCTGTGTAGATTTTGGTGCTTGTCCGAGCTAATTCTGAGGTTAGTTGCTGACTTCACTTGATCGGAGACCCAAGGTAGACCTGTTGGCATCCCCTTATATACATTTTATTTACTGTTTCTTTTGTTTCGAAGATAATTGTATTTCTTTCACAAATTTACTTGTAGTTAAATCTTAGAAGTTGATGAATTGTAACTCCAGATCCGGGTAGTTGTGTATAAACATTAAGACTATTATGGATTTCCCCACTGTTTTCATTTGTTATGGTTTAATTGTTGCTAATCACTGAAATGTGAAAGAATTGGCTAATGATTCTCTAATGTTCGCTTGCCTAGTAAGTAAAATATTAGGCGTCATCACGGTCCTGATGGTGGAAATTTTGGATTGTGACAAGTTGGAATCAGAGCACTAGGTTGCCTAGATCTCACAATTCACGAGCAGGCTTAGTAGAGTCTAGGGGATCGGTACGGAGACGCCTGTACTTATCTCTCAGAGGCTACAGAGTTTAGGAACAATGTCACTTCTATTATTCTTTGTCGTGCGAATTTGTTTACTCATTGCTAGTTAAGATCTTCTATTCTTGTTCTCTCGCAGATGGCGAGAACACGTACCGCATCCTTAGTTAAGCGAAGCCAGAGCCCCCGGTGACAGCTCTTACGAGGGGAAGAGGTCGAGGCTGAGGCCGTGCTAGAGGTTGAGATATGGGCAGGGCTCAGCTCAGAGCCCGAGCAGAAGCACCTGTGGTGGAGCCTCTGGTGGATATTGATGAGGAGGCTCCAACCCAGACTGTTCCAGTAGGACCAGCTCAGGTCCCGGAGGGATTCATTGCTAGCCTAGTGCTTTAGGAAGCTTTGGTCCGTCTGGTAGGCCTGATGGAGAGTGTAGCCTATACTGATACTTTTCCTATGGCACTAACTGTCTCTCAGGCTGGAAGAGGAATACAGACTCCTGCTACTCACACCCTGGAGCAGGTGGCTCCCTCCAACAGCTCAGCTAGTTGGAGTAGTTCAGCCAGCTATTACGGCACAAGCCAGTAATGGTCATGCTATGACTCCCGAGGGTTTATTGAGATTGGTAAGTTCACCAAGCTCTTTATAGTTCACTACAATGGTGCACCTTCTTGAGGATCGCCAGGATTATCTTGACTGCCGCCACGAGCTACTGCAAAAGATGGGGATAGTGGAGACCAATGGGGTCGACTTTGATGTGTTTCATATGACTGGCTCCACCAAGAGATGGTGGAATGAGTTTTTATTGACCAGACCAGACGGTTCACCTGCTTTTACTTGGGAACAGTTATCTTAGTTATTTCTTGAGAAGTTCCTTCTTGTTACACTAAGAGAGGACTATCACAGGCAGTTCGAGCGTCTCCAGTACGGCAGTATGACTGTCACTCAGTATGAGACCCGTTTTGTGGATTTGTCCTATCAAGCCATTCTTCTACTTCCCACCGAGAGAGAGAGGGTGAGAAAGTTTATTGAGCGACTTGCTCAACCTATTAGATTGCAGATGGCTAAGGAGACTAGGAGTGAGATTTCTTTTCAGACGGTCGTTAATGTTGCTAAGCGAGTCAAGATGGTTCTAGCTCAGGGGAGCAATCAAGGTTCCGACAAGGGGCCTCGTCAGTCTGGTGGATTCAGTGGAGCCTCATTTGGAGGCCGAGGTACTTTTGGTAGAGGCCATCCTCCCAGGCCGTTTCATTCAGCACTCCACACATCTCATAGTGCTTCAGGTAGTTGTGGCCCTCATATGTATTATTCTGACCAGTTAGCCTATAGTGCACTACCAGCTCCTATTAGTGCACTTTCCCTCGAGTTTTCAGGGTGGTTACTTCGGTCGATATGGTTAGTTTCACGGTCATCAGTCACAGCAGTCGAGGTCATGTTATACTTGTGGTGATCTGAGGCACATTGCTAGATTTTGCCCTCGTGCCTTGAGTTATTCTCAGCATCAGGGTTCTAGTGCCATGGTCATGGTACTAGGTGATTCACCGCCCGCTCAGCCTGCTAGAGGTAAGGTCAGGCAGCCACCGGTGGTGGTTAGGCCATTAGAGATGGAGGTCGGGCTCCTAGAGATGGAGGCCAGCCAGCTAGGGCTCGTCCTAGAGATGTAGTCAAGAGTGGTGGGGCCCAGCTCCGATGCTATGCTTTCCCAGCCAGGCCTGAGGTCAAGTCTTCTGATGCCGTTATCACAGGAATTGTTTCAGTTTTCAGTAGAGATGCTTCATTTCTATTTGATCCGGGTTCTACTTATTCGTATGTGTCATCCTATTTTTCTTCATATTTGGTCGTGCCCTGTGATTCTTTGAGCGCCCCAATATGTGTGTCCACACCCGTAGGAAATGCTATTGTAGTAGACGGCGTTTACCGTTTGTGTGTGGTTACCATTAGGTGTCTTTAGACTAGTGTGGACCTTTTGCTTCATGATATGGTAGACTTTGATGTTATATTGGGTATGAATTGACTGTCACCTTATCATGATATATTGGATTGTCACGCTAAGACGGTGACCTTAGCCTTGCCGGGGTTACCTCGATTAGAGTTGAGAGGGACTCCGGGTCATTCTACCAGCATGGTTATCTTTTATCTGAAGGCTCAACATACGGTCGAGAAGGGGTATCTAGCTTATTTGGCTTATGTCCGCGATTCTAGGGTGGAGGTTCCTTTCATGGATTATGTACCAATTTCCCGAGAGCTTCCAGAGGTATTTCCTACAGACCTATCGGGGATGCCACCCAACAGGGATATTGACTTTTGTATTGATTTGGTTCCAGGCACTCAACCCATTTCTATTCTGCCATACCGTATGGCCCCGCCAAAGTTATAAGAATTGAAGGAATAGTTGCATGATTTGCTTGATAAGGGCTTCATTTGAATTAGTATCTCACCCTGGGGTGCCCATTTTAAAGATGGGTCGATGAGGATGTGCATAGACTATTGTCAGTTGAACAATGTTACTATCAAGAACAAGTATCTATTACCAATGATTGATGACTTATTTGATCAGCTTTAGGGTGCTAAGGTGTTTTAAAAGATTGATTTGAGGTATGGATACGATCAGTCCATCCGATGTCCCTAAGATAGCTTTTCGAAATCAATATGGGCATTATGAATTTCTTGTGATGTCATTTGGGTTGACAAATGCCCCGACAACATTTATGAATTTGATTAACCGGGTGTTCAAGCCTTATTTGGATTCTTTCATGATTGTGTTTATTGATGATATATTGATCTACTCCTGCAGTCGAGAGGAGAGCAGCACCTTTGGATCGTACTTCAGGCTCTGAGAGGCAGCCAGTTATATGTTAAGTTTTCAAAATGCAAGTTTTGGTTGGACTCAATCGCCTTCTTGGGGCGCGTTGTATCAGCAGAGGATATTTAGGTGGATCCTAAGAATATTGAGGCAGTTCAAAACAAGCCTACACCTACTTCAGCCACAGAGATCCGTAGTTTTTTAGGATTGGTGAGCTATTACTATCAGTTTGTAGAGGGGTTCTCATCTATAGCATCCCTGTTGACTAGGTTGACCCAGAAGGGTGCCCCATTCAGATGGCCATACGAGTGTGAGGCGGGCTTTCAGAAGCTCAAGATTACTTTGACTACGGCGCCAGTGTTGGTGTTTCCCACAGATTCAGGATCTTATATGGTATATTGTGATGTATCTCGTATTTTACTTAGTGCAGTATTGATGCAGGTAATTGCATATGCTTCGCGACAGTTGAAGGTTGACAAGAAGAAGTACCCCTATTCATGACCTAGAGCTAGCAACCATTGTTCATGCACTGAAGATTTGGAGGCATTATCTTTATGGCACGGCGTGTGAGGTATTCACAGTTCATCGGAGTTTTCAGTATTTGTTCAAGCAGAAAAAGCTCAATTTGAGGCAGAGAAGGCGGTTTGAGCTATTGAAGGACTATGATATCACCATCTTGTATCACCCCGGGAAGGGAAATGTGGTGGCTGATGCTTTGAGTAGAAAGTCAACGAGTATGGGCAGCTTTGCATACATTTCAATTGGTGAGAGACCGTTTTCATTAGATGTTCAGGCCTTGGCCAATCAGTTCGTGAGGTTGGATTTTTCTGAGCCCAACTGTTCTAGCTTGTACAGTCGCTCGATCTTCTTTGTTTGAGCATATCAGAGATCGATAGTATGACGACACTCATTTGCTTATCCTTAGAGACACAATGTGGCACAGTAGTGCCAAGCAAGTTACTGTTGGAGATGATAGAGTTTTGAGGATACAAGGTCGTGTTTGTGTACCTAATGTGGATGGACTTCGTGAGTTGATTCTTGAAGAGGCCCACAGTTCCTGGTATTTTATTTATCCGAGCACCGCCAAGATGTATCAGGACTTGCGGCAGCATTATTGGTGGAGGATAATGAAGAAAGATATAATTGAATATGTGTCTCGGTGTCTAAATTGTCAGCAGCTAAAGTGTGAGCATCAGAGAACCGGTGGTTTGCTTCAGAAGTTGGAGATTCCTGAGTGAAAATGGGAGCTTATCACTATGGATTTCGTTGTTGGACTCCACAGACTAAGAAGAAGTTTGATATAATTTGGGTCATTATGGACCGGCTGACCAAGCCAGCACATTTCATTCAGGTGACAGTTACTTATTATTCAAAGCAGTTGGCAGAGATTTATATCTGCGAGATCGTCCATCTTCACAGTGTGCCCATATCTATCATTTATGATCGAGCTACGCAGTTCACCTCGCATTTTTGGAGAGCAGTACGACATGAGTTGGGTACGCGGGTTGAGCTGAGCACAATATTTCATCCTCAAATTAATGGGCAGTCTGAGTGCACTATCTAGATATTAGAGGATATGTTTCACGCGTGTGTTATAGATTTCGGTGGTTCGTGGGATCAGTTCTTGCCGCTAGCGGAGTTTTCCTATAGTGAAAATTATCAGTCGAGCATTCAGATGGCTCCTGTCACACCTCCTTTCTACAACACCTGCTGAGGGCAGTATATAATGGAGTTTTTTCAATTAAAGTGACGTTATTCGAAATGGGATTAATTTAATTTATCAGAGTCGCCACTTGGAATAGTTTATGGTATCCCAAGTCACCGATTCATTTTAAATCCCAAAATTGAGGAAGTTTTATTTTAAAAGAGTCTACGAACCAGAAATTCTGAATAAGGAATTCTGTTAACCCGAGGGAAGGTGTTAGGCACCCCCGGATTCCGTGGTTCAAGCACGGTCGCTTAGAAATTTAGACTTGGCTTAATTGTTCAACTACTCATTTTTAGGACCTATATGCAATTATCTTTTACCGCTTTTTAAAATTACTTGAATATTCGTAATTAAAGGACTGAGTTACGCGTACGTATGCACTGTCCTTTGGCGCGTCAAAAACCATGTCACGCGAACGTGTCCACAATTAATAACACTTTTTTATTTTATTAAAAAAAAATTAGTTGAAGTTGCGTGAACGCATCCCTCGAGTTATTATATTTAGAATTAAATTCGCAATTATGTTACGCGAATAATAGTCTAAGTCGAACCTAAAGCAAACTACGAGTGTTTAAAAATGTATTTTTCTATACTAAGTTAATATTAACGTGAGGGTCATAGGTTATGGAAGTAAAATTGTAGAGACGATGTAGTGAATTTCATTGATACACTTACATACTAATTAAAGTAAAGGACGCTGTATGTATTTACAAGAATTGGACCAACTAGTTTACAAAATGGACGAGGAAATTAAACGGAAATGGGGCAGCTATGTCTTGACTAAATTAAACATAAAAAATCCATTCTCAAATATGACCTATTATCCTTAAAGGAAAAGCAAATTCCCCTTCCTAACACAACCTTCCGCTTTTTGTTTTTCTAAAAAATATATGATCAAAAGCACATGACCCATTTGATATCTTTTATCTTCAGATATTAAACTTCAATCAAGAAAGCATATGGATTCTTCTTTCAAAATTTAACTCACAGCATATTTGACAATATATTAAAGACCGACAAGAAGTTAACAACAAATAATATCAATCAACCAAATGATGCCAAACAATTATAAATTCAAAAACAACTTGAGATAAAATCATAAATTCATAAGCATCCTAAATGAACGAGAAAAGGGAGACAAAATTAGACCTTTATTATTGAATTTACTTTCTCTGTTGCGTACAGTGAAAATGAGACTCCGAAAGAAATAACAAAGTGAGCTATTCATCAGAACCTTGAGCCGACGAACTCGACGGCCGCGACCCCACTTGACTCGAACTCGTTGGAAGCCTATATCATTATACTCTATCGGTTATTCGGAGGTATGGTTTACGTTGGAATTTTGCTATTTATTTTAAGGTTGTTTAGTGGCTAATTTTTGCAGTTATTTTGAGGGTTTGAAAGGCTATTTTTTCAGCTGGTTTTGCTAGGATTTTGGTGTGGAAACAAGGTTGGTTTTGGATATATTTTCAGGTGTTTTTGGATGGTTTTGAGCCAGGATTTCACGGATGTCTTTTGGACTGATTTTCGTGGCTTTAGGGACTGTTTTAGGTGACAATTTCAGATCTGTTTCCCTGGTTTTCAAGGATGGCGAAAGATGGCTTTAATGGAGTTTTGGGGGTTGATTAACGATGAAGAAGGAGGTGAAGCCTATGGATCTTTCATGGTTAAAAATGGAGGAAACAATATGGTCCCTTTTTTAGTAAAAGCTGCTGTGTTTTGTTTGTGTTCCGATCCTTTTTTAGAGAAAAAAGACGGCAGATTCTTGTTTAATAGAGTGTAGGTTTATATTTAGATGTTAGGTACTATTATATAGAAGTAGGAATTAAGTTAGGGGTACGAGTCCAGGAATTATGGACTTGGTAATTATGGATTAGGTCTAAAATTAGGCCTAAAAATGGGTTGCTCGAACCTAAGTTTTATTCCTCTCTGCGAGCGGGACTAAAATACGACCTTATTTATTAATTAGTCCTACTTAAATAAAATAATTATTAAAATAAGGCTGACCATTAAAACAAAACTATTTTTGGTATTTTTCAAAACATTAATGAAACTATTTTTTGTAATTTTTGTTTTCGTGCAATAAAATAAAGTGAAAAAGTCAAAATTAATTAAAATAGTTATATTAGGCCTAAACTAAATATTTACACGCTAAAATATGAAAAATCTTGGGGAGGGTCAAAAATCACATGTCTACAGCTCCCTATGAGGCATTGTATGATAGGTGGTGCCGATCGCCAGTCGGATGGTTTGAGCCGGGGGAGGCTCGGTTGTTAGGTATTGAGTTTGTACGGGATAACTCGGATAAGGTCAAGATTATTCAGGATCGACTTCGCACACCTCAGTCCAAGTAGAAAAGTTATGCCAGCCGTAGAGTTTGTGATGCTGCATTCATGGTAGGAGAAAGGATATTGCTCCAGGTATCACCCATGAAGGGTGTAATGAGTTTCGGAAAGAAAGGAAAGTTGAACCCTAGGTATATCGAGCATTTTGAGATTCTTGAGCGAGTGGGAGAGGTGGCCTACAGGCTCATGTTGCCACCTAGTTTATCAGCGGTTCATCCAGTGTTCCATGTATCCATGCTCTGAAAGTATCACGGCGATCCATCCGAGTCTGGAAATAACTCCGTATAGTAATTTTGGCATTAGTAGCGCGATCGGAAGTAAATCCGGAGATCCGTAGGTCATTTTAGAGTCATTAGGCTAAAGTTAAAAATTTGAAGGTTTTTAAGAAGTTTGACAGGAAGTGGATTGTTTTATATCGGGGTTGGATTCCGATTCTGGAAGTTGGAGTAGGTCCGTAATATCGAATGTGATATGTGTGAAAAATTTAAGGTCAATCGGACGTGATTTGATAGGTTTCGGTATCGAATGAAGAAGTTTGAATTTCAAGACTTCACAAAGCTCAAATTAGAGTGTGATTCATGGTTTTGGCATCGTTTGATATGATTTAAAGGCTCGACTAGGTTCGTAGTATGTTTTGAAATTGATTGGTGTGATTGGATGGGGTCCCGAGGGCCTGGGGTGGATTTCGGATGGTTAACAAATCGGATTGGAGTTGGGAGATAGAGTTGAAGCGTGCTATCATCTGGGTACGTGGGCCCGATGGTGATTTTTATTGACTTTTCGATCTGGGTTAGAAATTGTTACAAATTGGGTTATAATGATTTTTTGAGCATATATTAATGGTTTTGCATAATTATTGGCTAGTATCGGAGCATTGTGCGTCGATTTGGGTCATCAGAAGGGCTTGGAAGCCGGTTATGGAACTTCGGAGCGAGGTAAGTCTCATTTCTAACCTTGTAAGAGGGAATTGTCCCTATAGGTGAGTTAATTGGATATGTGCTTCTATTTGTGGGCATACACACGAGGTGATAAGAGTTTGTGCGTAGCTACTATTATGCTTAAGTCCTAGTCTAGGACCCAAAAGCATGATTTACTACAAATAATTGTAACCTTATTGACAATTTAAATTTCTTAAATCATACCAAAGTGATAAATGAATTTCGAAAATGGTTAAACTTCATTTTCTTAATCATTTAAAAAAAGTATTGAATTTTTCTTGGATAAATCTTCTCTGATTAATTCTTTATTGACTATTTGAATGTGTGTATCTATGTGTGCCGGCATCGTATGTATGATTCGCAAGCGGGGATTCTTTATTTATATTTGACCGCATTGCATGTATGATTCGTGAGCGGAATAATAGATTCATCTATGGTTCGCGCCATTCGACGCTCTAGCAGTGCACATTTTATTTTATTATGTTGGGTCGGATCGTATGATCTCGACATGAATTGCGCATGTTTGTGATGCTTTCTTGAGATTTACAAAATTAATATTGCACCCCTGGCCTGAGATAAATTGATAAAAAGAGGATGACATATAAATCGTTGAAAATCTTTTATTATTAAGGAATTATTTACCTACTTCAGGATTTATTAGTTCACATCTACCCTATAAAATCCATATTTTTTACATTATTATATTACTATTGGACCACTAATAAGTGTCGAAGTTGACCTCTCGCCACTACTTTTTTGAGGTTAGACGGGATACTTACTGGGTATATATTATTTTTGTACTCTTACTACAGTTGTTGTGCATTTTTGTTGCACAGGCACATGTATGACTAGTGGCCTAGTCAAGTGCGGCGGCATGTTTAATATGGAGACTTAGGTGAGCTGTACTTCTCGAGATAACCTGCAACTGGCAGGGTCTCCGTTAGAGTATTGTATTGTTTTTCCTTTCTATCCAACTTGTATTTCGGACAGTTATTTTATTACATCTTGTTTTTTCTAGAAATTGCTCATGCACTTGTGACACCGGGTTCTGGGATGATCACGGGACCATTCAGTAGATAAAATTTTGTAAAGACATCATTATTTATTCAGTGAAATTTATTATTTATTGTTTAATGTTTAAAAGAAATAATTTCAAAAATATTAAAATGAGAAATTACTAGTATTTGTTGTTGGCTTGCCTGACCCTTAGTGGATTTTGGGTTGTGACAACATGGTATCAGAGCACTAGGTTTCCTTAAGTATCACGAGTCACGAGCGAGTCAAGTAGAATCTTGCGGATTGGTACAGAGACGTGTGTACTTATCTTCGACAAGCTACAGGGTTGTTAGGAGCACTTCGCTTCTTGATTCCTCATCATGCGATTTGATTCCTTTGAGGCTTATGCCCTTGTTTCCTTCCTACTCAATCTTATGCGATGCGAAGCGCTTATTATAAATCGGGAATTGAGGAATTTTAATGGGACTACAGATGTGGTGCAGGATGTTCTCCCAACATAGTTGGTTGGGCTATTGTCATCGCCTTGCGAAAGGATATTATGTCATTTTAGCTCGGTAGCTACACTTCTGAGGACTTGAGGTTATGCGCAGTTTGCTATGATGCATTTGTTATCACACAGTGTTAATGTGATGTTCGGATACTTGCCCATGTTTCGGGACAGTAAATGGCTTGAAAAGAGGTCTACTCAGTGCATGATTCAGAGATTTGGTATTTTAGTCACGGTGGAGGAAAGGAAATCAAACTATAAGTGATCAGGTTTGGGTTGATCGAGTAACGAGACTTGGTGTTTCCAAGGGCGGTGGAATTTTTATCTGCAATGTGTTGTCGTCGTTCTCTATTGAATGTGTTAAGTTCGCCGGTGTTGTGATCTTCTACAAATTTGCTTTTGGGCCAGGATATTATGAGATAGTATTGGAGAAGCGGCTGTTAGAGATTGCGAGGTGCGGTGGTTCAGGATTGAATAGGTATTTCTGATGTTGACGGCTCGAGAAGGAGGTTTTTCGAAAAGGTTTGAAGTTAGTAGCTATCTATCGGTTCAAGTGCTACAGAGATAGATATTGATCTAAGGTAATAACTGGGCAGCAAAGGATGAGGAAGGACATGTGGGAAGTGTCATGTGGTGGTTAAGTTTCATGAAGGCTAGGTCTACAAATAGAAAGTCGAGTAGTTGCTTAAAGGAGTGAGTTTAACCAAAGTGGAAGAGAAGCAGGGTAGCATATGGGTTCAGCGGAAGGATATATACACACCTTAAGGAAAGTTGGGAACGATTTGGGAATTTTAGTGGACGGTGATTGGGTCTACAGGCTTAATTTGAAATATCGGCTACTATACAGTGGGAGGTTAGATATGACAGAAAGGAGTTTCTTGATATGAAAAAGGATACAACATGACTTTGGATTTGGAGGTATTGTCGCACATTTAGTTGATGTCCATAAGGAGCGAACGGACTTGTTCAGCTAGTGATTGAGCATGGGCTCAGGATAGGTTACTGATTCTGTAGCAAGTGTGCAGTGCAGCATCGTTGGGAGATGTTGGCATGTAATTTCCACAAGTGGGTTATCTCATGTGAGCAGGTTAGCGGCCGTATGGTGTTGATGAAACTTCTATGAAGAATTCTACTAGCTATAGGTCGAATATGTGAATGTTACTAGAGGTTCAGAGCGTTCATGAAATGCTAATGGAAAGATTTCGAGAGATTTAGAGATTTGGGTTGTGCAAGGTTATGTCAATAAGAGATAAAGAATCTTGGTGGGTTCCAGATTTATGTAATAGGTGGCTCCAAACTAAGAGGGAGAGTCTCACCATCTATGATTAGGTTGCATGGTTATCTACTTATGAGGTTTCTGGCTATCGGGATAATAGCGAGATATTTCAGGTAAGGGAAAAGAATATAAGTGGTGATTTGAGCAAACAATTTGAGATATATGTGTCATAAATGGCCTTGTCGATTCTTGTTCAGGCTTTGGGAAGACTCGGGATTTGTGTTTCGTGCGCAGATGGTTTACAAGGAAGTGATTGAATCGGGTGCTCCATTGAGATGGGTCTCCATGTGCCAACGGAACCTTGGAGTGATTATATTAGGGACCAAGCCAGAGTGGGTGACTCTCAATAATGTTCCTAGTTAATTTAAAGGTTAAAATGCGGTGCTTAAAGATTTTAAGCCTGCAGTATGGTTAATAATCGAGCTTTTTGTGGCGAGTTATGATAGAGGCTCGGGATGTTCTATGATATTTTTGACTTGTAGTGTAGCATTTGGAAGGATGAGATGAAATTACTTCGAATTCGTAGAGAAGTTATCAGAATGGGCGTACCAGTTGAGGATGCGAATGTGCGCAAAAGGAATGTATGAGATGGTTCGTGGGATTTGAGACAACATGGTATCGTGATACAAGGCCACCCAGGATGAGTGCAGATTGAGTTCGTTATGGGTTGAATGGAGTCATTATTATCTCTAAGGCAAGTTAAGGATGAATTAGAAGAAGTTAGTTAACCATGGTTGAATTGGTACAATGGTGGCGGTGATCAGTTTCTTCAGCGTGAATAAGCTATGCATGTTATTTGGGACGATACGTGCGAGGTTTGACGGCCGCCATAATTGACTTTATTTGGGAGTATTCAAGTACTATGTCCTGTTATATGTGGGTGAATCCCGAAGAGTTATGGTGGCTTAGACCACTACTTGAGGATTTACATGTTCTACGGTTATGTGAATTCACTCGTATGTTATGATGAAGTGCATACCCTATTAGTGGTTCAGGAGTTATAATGAAATTCTTACACTATCGCATATTGGCATGTTAGGTGCGGTGAGCGGTATGAAAATTGAAAGTGAGGAACCGAGGTTGCGGTTCAGTGTTGTCAAGGATGTCACGAGCTTGGATGAGCAGGAAATGGATGTGAATGTTTAGAGTAAGTTGGTATTGTATTCAGCGTCACCTGAGATCGGTGGTTTATGAAAAAGGCTTTCCAAGCTGGTTATGGATTCTTCATTTGCTTTACAGCGTTAGTGTCGTGTCCCCTTTTTTCCCTCCTTGCGGAGAGAGGTCCGGTTTCGACATTCTATGGGCGTATTGACTCATTTCCTTTTGGGAATTAGAGATTTTGTAAGGCCCCATGAAAACTTGTATTCAAAACTCAAAAGCTTGTAGTGCCAAATTAAGAATATGTGTTAGGAATGTGTAAAATTGTTCAAGCTCGCCGCAGTTCGGACCCTTTGGACCGATCCATGCATTAAAAAGGTAAAGGATAATGTTTTCCAGAAAAGTGCCACTATGCGGTCGAAAATGCGGTCGCATAATAGTTATTCGGGCCGCATAGTCACCACATAATGAAACAATGTGTTGGTCAAATTTGTGGTCAACTATGCAATCGCATAATAGATATGCGGACTGCATAGTCGTTGCATAGTCCCCTTGGGATTTTTGTAAAGGACAATTTTGCGGTGCATAATGCAACCACATAACGGGTATGCGGACCGCATTTCCATCGCATACCCAAACAGTGTCTTCAGGTTTTTGGGGAGCATTTTGCGGTCCATTATGCGGGCCGCATATCTACTTTGCGATCGCATGAGTTGGGGCTCTAGTTTTCTAAATTTTAAACCCGACCCCTTATCATTATATCCGGCCTAATAGCTCATTTTGAGCCATTTTCCTGATACTTCTAGAGTGAGAGAGAGGGGTCTAAGAGTGGGAAAGTGCTTCCCATAAAAATTTCTCCATGAATCCTTGTTAAATCATTGAAGATAATCAAGTGAGGGACCTAAAACATCATCCCAAGAGGTAAGACTTCATCACCTCAGCTCTCACCTTTACACATAACTATAAGGGGTCACTAGTGAGGTAATTCACTGGGATAAGGGGGATTGCATTGCATGCATGTGTTCTTGAAGAATATGGGTAATTATAAATGAAGAGGCATGGGTAATGGGCTAGTATAATCTTGCATAAAAGAACCATAAGGCCTTAATGAATACTAAAATGCTCGATAAAATGCTCAAAAGAGCTTATATGATGATCTTTCTTGATTATGAGTTAAACCGTGCTATATTGCTTAAATAGATTGAAGTGCAAACACTCAGGAACATTATAGGATTAAGAAAAGCTCGGTTGAGGTATGTATGGCTAAAACTCCGTCTTTTAGAAATTGAGCTATATTGGTAGTTGTGTGAATACAGTAAAATCAAGTTGAATTGTTGTACTGATTGCTTGTTTCGCTTGAGTTGGTGCTGCAACTTCATATGCGTGGAAAGTATATCTTAATATGATTAAAATGCTATTCTTGATAACTTAAAGAATGGTGCAAGGACTACACATCATGAATTGGGATGCCTAGATCTTAAATTGAAATTGAAATGTCATATGTGTAAGGCCCCGTGAAAACTTGTACTCAAAAACCCAGTAGCTCGTAGGGTCAAGTCCCGAATATGTGTTAGGAGTTCGAACCCTGATCGCAGCGGACTCAACCTTAGGAAGAGCGGGCCCTAATACTTTTACCCAATAGTGGTATCGGGGTCAATTTCCACAGGGAGCTAGAAAAGGGAGTTGAGTAATTGCTTAGTCTAGAGATGCGTTTTGACTCCTAATTGTACTTCTATCATTTTTTGGGGTTTTATAATTATCAACTACGATTTAATAACTACTAGTTAAAACTAAGTTATGCTAAAATATTGATTCTACGTTGTATACAAGACAGAGAAAAGCACTAGGGTCGTGGCATTTACCTAGGTGGTCAACTAACGAGTAGAGATTCCTAATACACGAATGATGATTATGGGGCTTATGCTATAACAGTTGCACGATTGCACTCACTCTCACACCTATCGATAGAGAGAATAATTTTGCCCAATTGACTTTCTCAAGACCATTTGGGTAGGCTGATATGCCCAAGCAACTTATGGTTCAAGTTGGGTAATTACTCTCTCAAGATTTAACCCGTTAATTGGGACTACCATTCTCATGGGTCCATCCCAATTCCTTGTTAGGTCAATTTTGGAGTCATGGACACTCTTTCTCAAGAAGAGTCAAGACCCACAAAGCTAGACTCAGTGTTTGCAACCACTAAATCCTAATTAAACCATAAAATTAACACAAATAGCAAACACCCAACATCATTCAAGCATTAAACAATCACACCCATTAGTTACCCATACTAGGGTTGAGCCACAACCCCAGCTAATGGGTTTAGCTAGACATAATAGGAATAGAAATTGAAGAAATGAGAGATAAAATCAACATATTAATTAACTACAAAGTTAATCTACAAGAATCTATGATAAAACAAGATGAAATTGCCCAAAATAGGCTAAAACTTGAGTCTCACGAGTGCAGCAGCTATATCTAATACCATTCCCTCAGCTAAAAAGGTAAAATGTTCTATTTATACTACACAGGAAAAACTGGACAAAAATACCCCAAGGGCCTGGCGCGGACCGCGCACAAATGTCGCGCGGCCGCGGAGGGCTATTTGGTCTTCAGTGATGGCATCCGAAACTGAGGCCGCGGACGGCGCACAAAGGTTACACAGCCGCGTTAGCTGGGAGGCACGGACCGCGTAGTTCTTGGGAGAGAACACGCTGGCTGAAGGGCGCGGACCGCGTGAAAAGGGACGTGGCCGCGTGGAAGGCTTGACAAAAATCACCAGTCTCTGAACTTTCCTGCGCGGCAGCGTACCAAATAAGTGCGGTCCGCACAGGTCACTTTTGTTCCCCACTTCACATGTCCTTTGACGCTTGGCAGATTTCACTCCTTTTTCGATCCGATCTTTGACGTTTGTCATCTTGTCGCTCAAACCTGCAATCAAGCGCAACTTGTAAGCTTTTTGGGACTAATTTATGGCAATTCATGCACAAAGCCTAGGCAATAATGGGTATAAAACATGTAAAAATCACAGTTATCAACTCCCCCAAACTTAAACCTTTTGCTTGTCCTCAAGCAAATAAAATGAGACATATCCCTCAAAGAAAAACACCCAAGCAATTCCTGTTTATCCTAAAGCAACCTCGACAAACATCAATTGGGACTAACAATTTCTCTCAATGCGAATGCATCATTAACACATTTAAACTTTGAAAACTTGTGGATCAAGTGTGACACAAGAGCATCAAGAGTTGACACGTATTCATCAAAGAGCTTCTCTCAATTACTTTGGTCATTGTGGAACCCAAACTCACACATCCTCAACTCTCCCTAAGTGAACCTCACCTTTTAGAGTATTGACACATAAACCGAGGTGGATGGATTTCTCTCATCTCTCTCAAAGAAAAGGTCATAAGTCCAGCTCTAAGTACCATATGCTTGCCCCTTGTGTAAGTATCCACTAATGTAGGCTTCCCTCAACTCAATATCATATAGGTCTTTTGAGGAGTCATTATGAAGGCTTTTGGGTAAAAGGTGGGACATGTTTTTGTTCAATTGGGTTCAATCTTCCCTTAAGCACTTCTTTTTGATTCATTTTGGCACACTTTCTCGACTCATTTGAGTATTTCACTTCTTTCAAGGGGTTAGAAAGACACCTTGTCATTCTTTCTTTTGCAATTCAAAGCTTTTTCTCCTTTTGTTTACTTTTTCCTCACCTTTTTCACTTTTTTGGTGTCCTTGGATTCCCCTTTTTATTCTCTTTTTTTTTTCATTGCCTCCCTTTTCTTTTTGCTTTTGCACCTTTCTACTACATTGTTTCCTTTCTTGTCTCTTCCCCCCAAACTTAGACATTTGCCATTACTCAAGGGAAGATTTGGGTGCCAATAGAGGATCTCGTTGAGAACGGGTATAGGCTTGTAGCTTTGGTTCATGAAAGAAGAAGGTTTAAGGCTCAAAAGGGGTGAACTAGGGAGCATTTCATTGGCAGGTCATGGAAATTGTTCGAATTTGGCATTTTGGATCAAGGAGAGCCTACAATCACTTCTCAAGTCAAGTTCCAACTATGATTTTGCCTCAACTAACACTCAGGGCAAGTTCTAGACCATCGGCTCGGTACTTGGGCTCACAATTCATATTTTTACCACACACACTCAAGGATCGCTAAAGACATCGAGTCGAGGGCCCACAACAACCTTAGTTACGATTCAAGCGCACAATGGTCCAACATGACCACATGATGATTGTTTGGTCAACACAATAGTCTAAAGGTCACGACTCTCACCATCCTAAACACAACATCATGTCTTTGACCATGGAATCAAAGGCAAATGTGCTAGGTCCAAGTGAAGCTTTGCCTGAGGTACCCTTAACTATAAAACTTGAAAATCAAAAAGAAAAACCAAAAACGGACACAAACCCTTAAGAAGGTTGTCACACCATCTATCATTGGGAAGAGCCACCCGGTTCGCACAATACTCTACCCTTGGAAAGAACCGTGGCATTAAGAAAACCAAGGGCTTATTGCAAACTTCAAAACAAAACAAAAAGGCTACGAGCCTAACTTTGCAACTAAAACAAAAAATTTAAACGAAAATAGAAAACCAACATGAAAAACCGAATGAATATGTACAAAAGGGGAATAGAATATACAACTAGAGGTAATGAATATATACATCAAGTTGAAAAGCATCTAGAATGAAAAGTTATATACAAACCATCTATCAACTACGAATGTGCTAAAAACAAAGAGAATATATATACAATCATCCAACATGTCCAAAATAGTAGGGTGCACCCCCACGAATAAAAGCTAGCATTGTCCCCAATGCTAACTACCAAAATAAGCATAAAAGGATATAGAGTGGCCCCTCAAGCCTCATCTGTCGCTTTGGGCTTATCAGTAGCCTCCAAGTCCTCTGTACTGGCGGGAACCTCAGACTGGTCCCCGGCCTGCTACTGCTGTGCTGCTGGGAAAAGAGCCGGATCAGGAACTGGCTCTACAACTGGTGGACCACTGGATGTACCCTCCTGAACCGGAGCCACCTCTATCACAACTCCCGCAGTGCTAGGGAGTTTCCTCTTTTTCTTTGGCCTCTGCTCCTTCATGTGGCTGAACTGGTGCTGGCTCGACAGCTGGACCTCCAAATAATATATCAATTGGCAGTTGATCAGCCATGAGCTTATCCACATCCACTCTCAACTGCGTCACTGACTCCTTGGAAGCCTTCTGCTTCCTCAACTTCTTGTGCTCCCGAGCCAGTTTACCCAAAGCCTTGCTATGTGCCTCAACAGTCTTAGTTAAGGCATCCTGCGTCTCCATCATCTTTTCCTGGTTGGCCAGGATCTTCTTCGGTGCTTCCTCTATAGACGGAGGAATCTCAATGGTAGCTGGAGCTGATGATGTCTGAACTGCAGTGGTCAAAGTGGACAACTTGGATGTCGCAGCTGACATCCAGTTGTGCAAATTGGCTAAGGACTGACTGAGCTGATGAGCAGTGAACTGGTGAGTCTTAGATTAAGGCACACCTGGGTCTATTGTAGTAGATTTACCAGCAGCAGGGATGGTGGAAGGCTTAGTGGGAAGCTGAATAACCGCTGGCTCCTCAGACAGGCCAGGTATGGTGGAAGTGGAAGCCTGAGTCTTCTTGCCCTTCATTGGGTTGTCCGGACCCAACTGACTGTACCAGGAGTAAGGAGCCACTGGAGGTACCTTGACATCATACCTCTTTCTCTTCACTTTCAATTCTCTAAAGTACAGGGAGACTGTTTTCGGGAAGGGATAGTTTGTGCTAGTCTCTTGTCCGACTGTAGAGATCACCCTCGACATAATGTTGCCCACATCGAGAGGAAACCCCGCCATGATGGATGCCACTAGAACAACATGGGGAATGGGAATGGAGTGATCATGGGTGGAGGGGTCTAGTCTACTACATACGAACGTCAACCAACCCTTTGCTTCAAAATTTAAAGTGTTCCTCAGAATCCTCTCCCCTGCTTTCAACCAAGTTGGGATAGTACCCGGAGCTGCCAAGTGTTGGGCCAACCAAGGACGAACCTCTTCTTTCATTTCCAGCTTTTTTAAGTATTGGGATTTGTCCTCTTCGTTGAAACCCAAAAAATCATTCAGGGACTTTCCATCATACAACACTATAGCGTCCCGCACTTTCATTTCCTTTGAGTCTTGTACTACATGATGAACATTGCAGTAGAACTCTTTTACCATATGTTCGTTGACCATTTCACAACGCTCCTTAAAGAATCCCCAACCCTCTCTGGTTCGAAATTGAGCTTGCACATGAGGGTTTAGAGGGACAAGATCAACATCAATGAATTTTCTCTCCGGAATCAATTTCCTTTTGGGACACCACTCCCGAAATCTGTGGAAGGCCAGTTCGCTCACAAATCGTTCAGCCCATGCTTCTGGCTTCCTCGTTCTATCAACACCTCCAACTTGGGGCTCACCCCCTCACCATACCCACCGCTCTCCCCGGATAATGAAGTTGTGGGGGAGGTGGAGTTTTCTGCACTTTTAGCTACGGACTCATCAGACGAGTCCGAAACTACATTCACTAGTTTTTTGTAGGTGGCTGCATCACCATGATCAGTAGAAGGAGAATCACGCAGCTGAAATGATATGGAAGCGTGGGTGGGGGCAGACTCTGAAGTGATGTCCCAGGATAGAGCATACTCACTCCCCGTAGAGTGCGAAGCTGCTCTGTCAGCTGCCCGTATTAGCTTCCGGGTCTTTTCTCATATTCTCCCGAACCTGGGGAGTGAGTTTGACCACCCGCTTGCCTTTACCCCCTCGGGAGGAACCACCTCTCCCGGGTTGTTTTTCTTTACCCCCACGCTGTTTGACCATTATCTGCAAGTAATACATGTCTAACATTGTTAGTAGAAGCACATGAGATGAATTAGATAAAACAGTTAAGTTCAAGAGTTGCAGACATGGTGACACAGGTAGAGGGGCGCGAATCGCTCAAAAGAGTCACGCGGCCGTGCTGATGGAGCGCGGATTGCATAAAATTGGAGTGCAGTCCACGCTTGAGATGTTCTAAACACACCCCTCTCTGAATCTACCGATGCGGTCCACACTTATTTGGACCGCGGCTGTGTCGGTTCGGCGCGGACCGCACAAAAGTGGGTCGCGAACCGCGTATGGCAATTTCCCCAAAAGTAACCTCTCTAAACCTTACGGATGCGGTCCACACTGTTTTGGACCGCGGTCGCCTCGGGCTAACGCGGAGAGCACATAAAGGGTGCGCGGCTGCGTAGGGCTGAAAATTAACTGAGTAGATTTTGCAATTAATTCTAATTTTTGTTCACATTTTTGGGTTCTAAGTGTCCCTACTCAATTATTTAACTTGAATTCATGCCCTTTGCTTAAAGTAAACACATCAAATCTAATCTAATAGTTAAAACTAAGAAGAAAGAGAAGAAATAAGAAGTTATACTAATGAGAAGCAATTAAAAGAAACAAAGAACATTATACTATGAATGAAATGGGCAAGAATTGTTTCCAGGGATGAAGGATTTTGACTTAGTGAGCAAATACGGAGATGAACAGTAAAAATTAGAGATCCAGTGGAAATTTTTACGAAAAGGTTCAAATGAGACCCAAGGCCTCTATTTATAGAAGGGCCTTGGGACCCACTACCTACCTACCAGCGCGGCCGCACAAAAATGGCCGCGGACCGCGCTGGATTTTCCAGCCTTATTATTCACTGCTCAACCCACGTGGACCGCACTGATTTGAGGCGCGGCCGCGAGGGAAAATTCAGAGAGCACATTATTTGCATCTTCCCAGCGCGGACCGCACTTCTTTGGTGAGCGGCCGCATCGGAAACTTTAGAGAGCATGCTTGTCTAACTTCTCCTGTGCGGACCGCGCAGCTAACTTCAGAGGCCCAGCTCCCATTTCACCAACCTGCGCGGTCAGCACTTATTTGGTGCGCGACCGCGTAGGTAAACTTTAGAGGGCTGAAAACTTCCTACTTTCGTTTTGTACTGGTTCAACATTATCCCTGCACTATCTCACAAACCATGAGTTCAAAAATCATAATCTACGATCAGAAAATAACAAGAAACAAAAAGAAAAAGACATGGGTTGCCTCCCAAGAAGCGCCTGATTTAACGTCGCGGCACGACACATGTTACCATCACAATCACTTCAAATGAATGAGTGCCACCACGTGGCTGTCATCAAACTTTCCCAAGTAATGCTTGACACGATGC
>MU738074.1:0-32649 GCA_026770625.1 Nicotiana glauca
TATCTCCCTTGCCGGTATGTGAAAGTTGTTGTTATTGCTCCCTTGCCGGAATTTAGTTGTTTAATTGTGTTTTCATTTGCTGGGACATTTCTTATTATTGTTTATTCCCTCGCCCATTTGGTTGTGATTGCTGTTATGGTGAGGAAGAGTGATAATGCACGAAGGGTCATTCCGTGCCATGTTTTGATTATATTGCATGAAGGGTCATTTTGTGCCATGTTTTGATTATATTTGCACGAAGGGTCATTTCGTGCCATGTTTTGATTATTTATGCACGAAGGGACATTCCGTGCTCTGATTTGACTATAATTGCACGAATGATCATTCTGTGCCATGAAATGAGAGTTATGTGAGGAAAAGCATGAAGGGTGATGCCGTGCATTTTATTTGATTGCTTTGGGTGAGGATGAGAGTAAAAGCATGAAGGTTGATGCCATGCAACTGTTGGATTTCTTGATTTTGTTAATTATTGTTGTGCCCTGTTTCTTATTTAAGTTGATGACTTTCATATGCAGATTGTACTCTCCCATAGCATGCTTCCCTCCCTCTTAACTATTTAGTTTTGGTATTCTTTCCTTTTATTGCACATATATATATTGAACTGTACAGGTTGATTTGGTAGTCCTGTCTAGCCTCACCACTACTTCACCGGGGTTAGGCCAGGCACTTACCAGCACATGGGGTCGGTTGTGCTGATGCTACACTTTTGTCCTTTTTTGCAAAGATCACGGTACCGGAGCAGCTTTTGGACCACAGCAGTAGCACATTGAGTGGGAGCTGACTTCAGTATAGGGACTACGAGGTGGCCTAACTGGCGTTCGCAGGACGGAGTCCCTTTCTATATCTTCTATTTGTTTTCATTGTACCGAGACAGACATCGTGTATTTTTCTATTCAGACTTGTTTGTAGCATTCATTAGTAGATCGTGAGATAGAGACTCCAGTCTTGGGTAGTGAAATGTTAAACTTTCGCATTTTTTTGAGTTTTCAGTATTTATGACATAAAAGACCTCCGCTTTTATTTAAGGGTTTATTATTGTTATTAATGTTGTGTTGTTATCCAAAGGTTCAAATGTTTGGCTTGCCTAGCTACAACAGTAGGCGCCATCACGACTCCCGATGGTGTGAAATCCGGGTCATGACAAGTTGGTATCAAAGCTCTAGGTTGCATAGGTCTCGCTACTCACGGACAAACTTGGTAGAGTCTGAGGGATTAGTACGGAGACGTTTGTATTTATCCCCCAGAGGCTATGAAGTTAGGAAAAGTTTCACTTTTGTTCTTTCTTGTCGTGCGATTCTGTTTCTCAAATACTGATTGTCTTTCTACTCTGTTCTTTCGCAGATGGCGAGAATACGTGCTTTCTCTTCTACCACGCAGCAGCCCGAGCCCCCAGCAGTAGCTCCTGCGAGGGGCAGAGGCCGAGGCCGTGCCAAAGGCCGAGGTAGGGGCAGAGCTCAGCCCTGGGCAGCAGTCCCAGAGGTGGAGCGTCATATTGACTATGATGAGGAGGTTCCAATCCCAGTAGCTCCGGTGGGCCCATCTCAGTTCCCAGGAGGGGTCATGGTCACCCCGGATCTTCAGGACGCTCTAGTCAGATTGGCAGGCCTTATAGAGAGTGTCACTACAGTGGGTTTGCTTCCAGTAGCACTAGTCACTTCTCAGGCTGGAGGAGGGGTTTAGACTCCTGCTACACGTACTCCGGAGCAGGTAGCTCCCCAGACTTATGTCCTAGTGGTTCAGCCAGCTGTGGTAGCTCAGCTAGGTATTGCAGGCCAGGCCAGCGATGAAGCGGCTATGTCTTCGGATGCCTTGTGGAGACTTGATCGGTTCTCAAAGCTCTTCACCACCACCTTCAACGGTGCTTCATCAGAGGATCTACAGGATTTCTTATTCAGCTGTCATGAGATCCTTAGGACCATGGGTATAGTGGAGACCAATTGGGTCGATTTTGCCACCTTCCGGCTTGCAGGATCCGTCAAGACTTGGTGGAGGGATTATTGCCTATCTAGACCAGCATGGTCTCCAGCTTTGACATGGGATCAGTTCGTGGAGTGGTTTTTGGAGAAGTTTCTCCCAGTCACTCAGCAAGAGGGACTTCGCAGGCAGTTTGAGCACCTCCATCAGGGCTCCATGACAGTTACACAGTATGAGACTCAGTTTATTGATGTGGCACGCCATGCTATTGTGATACTCCCCACAGAGCGAGAGAGGGTTCAGAGATTTATTGATGGATTGATTCAGCCGATCTGTCTCCAGATGGCCATGGGAGCTGGTAGTGAGATTTACTTTCAGGAGGAGGCCAATGCGGCCCGCCGAGTTAAGATGGCCCTTGCACGAGGAGGTTGTCATATGTCGGATAAGAAGCCTCGATATTCTGGTAGGTTCAGTGGTACCTCGTCTGGAGGTAGGGATTCTTATGGTAGAGACCATTCACCGAGACACTTTCAGTCAGCGCTCCAGGTTTCTCATGGTACTCTAGGTGGTGGTGGTTCTCAACAACATTATTCAAATCAGCAGCCTATCAGTGCACCCCCACTTCAGAGCTTCAGGGAAGGACATTCAGGTCGACAGGGCTAGCAGTCGCAGCAGCTGAGGTCTTATTATGGTTGTGGTGACCCCGATCACATTGTCAGGTTTTGCCCTCGAGCCTCAGGCAGCTCTCAGCAGCAGGGTCCTCGCCCTATGATTCAGGCATCAGGTGATCCACAGCTCGCCCAGCCAACTAGAGGCGGAGGTAGGGATCATAGAGGTGGAGGTAGAGACTATAGAGGTAGAGCTCGGACCGACAGAGGTAGAGGTCAGCCAGTAGCCGATAGTCCTAGAGACATGGTCCAGGGAGGTGGGGCCCAGCCCCGGTGTTATGCTTTGCCAGCCAAGGCAGAGGCTGAGTCTTCAGATGTTTTTATTACAGGTACTATTCTGGTCTGTGACAAGGATGCTTCAGTGCTATTTGACCCTGGGTCTACATATTCATATGTGTCGTCTTATTTTGCACCCTACGTGGCTATGCCTAGTGATGCTTTAGGTATATATGTATCTACACCGGTGGATGATTCTATAGTGGTCGATCGAGTTCATCGTTCCTATGTGGTAGTGTTTGAGGGTCTTGAGACCCATGTGGATTTATTGCTTCTAGACATGGTGGATTTCAATGATATATTAGGGATGGATTGGTTGTCCCCGTATCATGCTATCTTTGATAGTCACGCCAAGACCGTGACCTTGGCCTTACCAGATTTTCCCCGATTGGAGCGGAGGGGAACCCCAGGTCACGCCACCTGCAGTGTTATTTCATATGTAAAGGCTCGACGCATGGTCGAGAAGGGGTGTCTAGATTATCAGGCATATATTCACGATTCCAGCACAGAGGTTCCTTCTATTGACTCTGTTCCTATTGTTCAGGAGTTCCCCGAGGTTTTCCCTTCAGACCTGCCGGGTATGCCGCCCGACAGGGATATTGGTTTCTGTATTGATCTGGCCCCAAGCACGCAGCCCATTTCTATTCCGTCGTATCGCATGGCTCCGCCAGAGTTGAAGGAGTTAAAGGACCAGTTGCAGGATATGCTAGAGAAGGGTTTTATCAGGCCTAGTGTTTCTCCTTAGGGTGCGCTAGTATTTTTTGTGAAGAAAAAGGATGGATCGATGAGGATGTGCATTGATAACCGGCAATTGAACAAGGTGACGATAAAGAACAAGTATCCACTACCGAGAATTGATGATTTGTTTGACCAGCTTCAGGGTGTGAAGGTGTTTTCCAAGATAGACTTGAAATCTGACTACCATCAGCTGAGGATTAGGGCGTCCGATGTCCCTAAGACAGCATTTCGCACTCGGTATGGGCATTATGAGTTTTTGATCATGTCATTTGGGTTGACCAATGCCCCAGCAGCATTTATGGAGTTGATGAACTGAGTGTTCATGCCTTATCTAGACTTGTTCGTGATAGTCTTTATTGATGATATTCTGGTGTACTCCCGCAGCCAGGAGGAGCACGAGCAGCACCTCAGATTGGTTCTTCAGACTCTAAAGGATAGTCAGTTGTATGCTAAGTTCTCGAAGTGCGAGTTCTGGTTGAGTTTGGTTGCATTTCTGGGTCATGTTGTATCAGCAGAGGGTATTCAGGTGGACCTGAAAAAGATTAAGGCAGTCAAGAATTGTCCTCGACCAGCTTCAGTGACCGAGATTCGGAGTTTCTTGGCGTTAGCAGGTTATTACCATCATTTCGTGGAGGGGTTTTCATCTATATCAGCCCCGATTACATGATTGACCCAGAAGGGTGCCCAGTTCAGGTGGTCAGACGAGTGTGAGGAGAGCTTTCAGAAGCTCAAAACAGCTCTTACTATGACACCGATATTGGTTTTGCCCACAGGTTCAGGGCCTTATATAGTTTATTGTGATGCTTCCCGTATTGGGCTTGGTGCAGTATTGATGTAGGATGGTAGTCATAGCTTATGCTTCGAGGCAATTGAAGATCCACGAGAAGAATTATCCGGTCCATGATCTAGAGTTGGCTGCCATTGTTCATGCTTTGAATATTTAGAGGCATTACATATATGGTGTGACGTGCGAGGTGTAAACGGATCACAAGAGCCTTCAGTACTTGTTCAAGCAAAAGGAGTTGAATTTGAGGCAGAGGAGGTGGTTGGAGTTGTTGAAAGATTATGATGTTACTATTTTGTACCACCCGGGGAGAGCCAATGTGGTGGCCGATGCATTGAGTAGGAAGTCCGCCAGCATGGGTAGTCTTGCTTATGTCCCGGTCAGCCAGAGACCGCTTGCTTTGGATATTCAGGCTTTGGCCAATCGGCTGGTGAGGTTGGAAATTTCTGAGCCTATCCGAGTGTTAGCTTCCACGGTCGCTCGTTCTTGATTATTGGAGTATATCCGTGATCGGCAGTTTGATGATCCCCATTTGTGTGTCCTGAGAGACACGGTGTAGCGCGGAGGTGCTACGAAGGTGACTTTAGATGACGATTGTGTTTTGAGATTGCAGGGGCGAGTTTGTGTGCCCAATGTCGATGGGATTCGAAAGTTGGTCTTAGCGGAGGCCCATAGTTCACGGTATTCTATTCACCCGGGCACCGTGAAGATGTATCAGGACTTGCAGCAGCATTATTGGTGGCGTGGGATGAAGAAAGATATTGTTGCATATGTGGCTCGGTGTTTGAACTGTCAGCAGGTCAAGTGTGATCATCAGAGGCCTGGTGGGTTGTTCTAGAGGATTGAGCTTCCCGAGTGGAAGTGGGAGAGGATTACCATGGATTTCGTTACTGGACTTCCGATGACTAGGAAGAAATTTGATGCTATTTGGGTCATTGTTGATAGGCTGACCAAGTCAGCTCATTTTATTCCTGTTGTAGCCACCTATTCATCGGAGAGGTTAGCTGAGATCTACATCCTGGAGATTGTTCGCCTTCATGGGGTGCCGGCATCTATCATTTCGGATCGGGGAACACAGTTTACCTCGCGCTTTTGAAAAGCAGTTTAGCAGGAGTTTGGAACCCAGGTTCAGTTGAGCATAGCGTTCCATCCTCAGACGGACGGCCAGTCCGAGAGGACTATTCAGATATTGGAGGATATGCTCCGAGCCTATGTCATTGATTTTGGAGGCTCTTGGGACCAGTTTTTGCCTTTAGCAGAGTTCGCCTACAACAACAGCTACCAGTCCAACATTCAAATGGCTCCATATGAGGCGTTGTATGGTAGGCGATGTCGGTCTCCAGTCGGATGGTTTGAGCCGGTAGAGGCTCGGTTATTGGGTACAAATTTAGTTCAGGAGACCCTGGATAAGATCAAGATCATTCAGGATAGGCTTCGTTTGGCCCAGTCACGACAAAAGAGTTATGCGGATCGTAAGGTTCGAGATGTAGCTTTTATGGTTGGTGAGCGCGTATTGCTCCGTATATCGCCTATGAAGGGCGTGATGAGATTCGGGAAGAAGGGCAAGCTTAGCCCTAGGTTCATTGGCCCATTTGAGATTCTAGATCGTGTGGGAAAGGTGGCTTATAGACTTGCCTTGCCAACTAGCTTGTCAGCCGTGCATCCAGTGTTTCATGTGTCCATGCATCGGAGGTATCACGGCGATCCAGCCCACGTGTTAGATTTCAGCACTGTCCAGTTGGACAAGGATCTGTCTTACGAGGAGGAGCCAGTAGCTATCCTAGACCGGCATGTTCGATAGTTGAGGTCAAAGAGTTTTCCTTCAGTGCATGTCCAGTGGAGAGGTCAGCCTCCTGACACATCGACCTTGGAGTTCGAGTCTAATATGTGGAGCCGTTATCCTCATCCATTTCCTGACTCAGGTACTTCTTTCTTTTGTCCGTTCGAGGACGAACGGTTATTTTAGAGGTGGAGGATGTGACGACCCAAAGGGTCATCACCTGTTTCCTTATTCGTTCCATGCTTCCGAGGCCTTGAAAATCTCACTTTTACTTGCCTCGATTGGCATGCATAGTCCGGGCGCGTAGCCTGAAAGTTTTTATGTTGAAATATGTGAAATCTGTGAAAACTTTGAAGAATTTTGATATTAATATTATTTAAGTTGACTTTGGTCAATGTTTTGGGTAAACGGAGCCGGACCCGTGATGTGATGGTCCCGAAGGGTCCGTAGAAAAATATGGGACTCGAGCATGTGCCCGGAGTTGAAATCCGAGGTCTAGAACCCGAGTAAAAGAATTTTTCTGTTAAAATTATTTTTCTGAAATTATTAAGGAAAATAGAAATGAAAGTTGATTAAAATGCTATGGTATCGGACTCGTACTTTGGTTCCAATGCGGTACAGGACTTACATATGTGTTCAGCACTTTCTGTGAAGTTTGGTCGAAATCGGACATCGTTTGACGTATTTCGGACATAATTATCTAAAGTTAGAAATCTAAAAACTTTGAAATGAAAATGATGATTTTGAGGCTTGATTCATTGATTTTGATGTTGTTTTGGCGATTTGATCGCTCGAATAAGTTCGTCGGATGTTACTGAGTTAGTGTGTGTGATTGGTTAGGAGCCCCGAGGGCTCGGGAGTATTTTCGGAGGTGGTTCGGGGTGTTTTTACGCTTAGAATGGTAGCAGATTTTTCTGCAATTTTGGCCCAGTGATTCCTTCTTCGCGTTTACGGCCTTAGGCTCGCGTTCGCGTACCTTTCTCTGATTCCATCTTCGCGTTCGCGATAGAGTTCTCGCGTTCGCGAAGCTTCAGACCGCCCTTCATCGCGTTCGCATCTGGCTACTTGCGTTCGCGTAAGCCATTTTTCTAGGGCCCCAGCTTTCCTTCTTCGCATTCGTGTGCCCTCAATCGCGAACGCGATGGCCCCCAGTCCTTGTTCATCGCGAACGCTCCCTTGATGTCGCGATCACGAAGGGTAAATCCCTTCAGTGATTATTTTAATTCCAGAATAGTAGCAGCACGGGATTTTCCTCATTTTTCCACACGAACTCTTCTCCCTAACACTCCATAGACGATTTTGAAGAGACTTTTTCTCCATAGCTTCCTAGGTAAGTGTTTTTAGCTTCATTATCTCTTAATTCCTCCATCTAATCACTAATTTTCTAGCCCTAAATCATGAATTCAAAGTAGAAATTAGGGATTTTGGGTAGAGTTAGGGTTTGGAAATTTTGGGTGATTCAACCTCAATTTGGGGTCGAATCTTAAAACAAATTATATATTTGAATTCGTGGGGTTATGGGTGACTAGGTTTTGGTCCGAGCCTCATGTTTGGACCATGTGGGCCCGGTTTCGAATTTTGGTTTTGTTGGAAGAATGCTCGAAAACTCATTTCTAGGCTATGGGGTTATGTTGTTGAGCCTTTATTGATATTATTGAATTAATTATGCCTAGATATCATTGTTTCAGAGTCGGATTGTAGAGGAAAGGCAGTAATTGAGGATTGATTGCTATTCTTTGGACCGACGTTTGATCTAACTTTGGCTTGAGGGAATAGAGTTAGAGTATTATTAATTGTTATTTGCTAAATGATCGAGTGCGGTGTATAGGAATGGTGACGAGTATCTGTACACCGGTGTCTATCATGACCGTAGGTCTTTGTTTGTGCTTATTTTGGTATATTTTGGGACTCTTCCAGGCTAAATTAATGAATTCTACATAATGTGAAGAGTATGAGGATTAATTGTGAATTGTGAATTTTTTGGAGCATTGACTCGAACGATAAGAATACTATTGAGTAAGAAATAAAAGAAATGGAAAGAAATGTGATTAACCCCTTGCCGGGATGGTTTGAGTATATTTATTATCTCCCTTCCCGGAATGTGAAAGTTGTTGTTATTGCTCCCTTGCTCGTTTGGTTGTGATTGCTGTTTGGGTGAGGAAGAGTGATAATGCATGAAGGGTCATTCTGTGCCATGTTTTGATTATGTTGCACGAAGGGTCATTCCGTGCCATGTTTTGATTATATTTGTACGAAGGGTCATTCCACGCCATATTTTGATTATTTATGCACGAAGGGACATTCCGTGCCCTGATTTGACTATAATTGCACGAAGGATCATTCCGTGCCATGAAATGAGAGTTATATAAGGAAAAGTATGAAGGGTGATGCCGTGCATTTTATTTGATTGCTTTGGGTGAGGATGAGAGTAAAAGCACAAAGGTTGATGCCGTGCAACTGTTGGATTTCTTGTTTTTGTTAATTATTGTTGTGCCCTGTTTCTTATTTAAGTTGATGACTTTTATATCCGGATTGTACTCCCCCATAGCATGCTTCCCTCCCTCTTAACTGTTTAGTTTTGGTATTCTTTCCTTTTATTGCACATATATATATTGAACTGCACAGGTTGATTTGGTAGTCCTGTCTAGCCTCGTCACTACTTCACCGGGGTTAGGCCAGGCACTTACCGGCACATGGGGTCATTTGTGCTGATGGTACACTTCTGTGCTTTTTGCACAGATCACGGTACCGGAGCAGCTTTTGGACCACAACAGTAGCACATTGAGTGGGAGCTGACTTCAGTCTAGGGACTATGAGGTGGCCTAGCTGGCGTTCGCAGGCCGGAGTCCCTTTCTATATCTTCTGTTTGTTTTCATTGTACCGAGACAGACACTGTGTATTTTTCTATTCAGACTTGTTTGTAGCATTCATTAGTAGATCGTGAGATAGCGACTCCAGTCTTGGGTAGTGAAATGTTAAACTTCAGCATTTTTTTTGAGTTTTCAGTATTTATGACATAAAAGACTTCCGCTTTTATTTAAGGGTTTATTATTGTTATTAATGTTTTGTTTTTATCCAAAGGTTCAAATGTTTGGCTTGCCTAGCTCCAACAGTAAGCGCCATCACGACTCCCGATGGTAGAAAATTCGGGTCGTGACACCCCAATAGTGGAATTTTACTGGGTATGTTATTGTTGTGTGTATATGTATATATATGTGTGTGTGTGTGCGCGCGCGCGCGCGTTTTGTTAAGAAAATATGGTTATACTTCAAATTTGGTGTTTCCTCTTTTGTTCACTTTCATTATTTTCCCTTCTGCTTTACTACTGATTTGTCTTCTATTTGGAGTTTTTTGTGCAGGAATATGAAAAAAGGGCATGTTTATTTATTTTTTCCTCCTTATATATTATGGTAAAGTATATAATCTATTGGCAGAAAATTGCATTATCCTGTATCATCTTATGCTTTTTATATTAAATTTTGTAATCCACTTCATTTGCGTCAAATATCTAAACATACATGTCACAGACAACACCTGTTCCAAAATGAATGA
This sequence comes from Nicotiana glauca, assembly GCA_026770625.1. Classification (NCBI taxonomy): domain Eukaryota; kingdom Viridiplantae; phylum Streptophyta; class Magnoliopsida; order Solanales; family Solanaceae; genus Nicotiana; species Nicotiana glauca. Next base: position 9,713 of record MU738074.1, read on the forward strand.
TGAATTTTCTTATTCAGCACGTACATAATGACACTACAACATTATGCATATATAGCTACAAAAATGTTAGCTACAGATTTCAAAATCGCGGCTAGTACCTAATAATAGCTACAAAAATACGAATTCCATCGCTATTCACAAATTCATAAAATTTCTTAGCTACAAAAATTAAATTGGCAAAGCTAATTCTTCATTTTTGTTATAATTGCTAACAATCGTGGCAATAATTACCTAAATAGCTACAAATTTATTGCTACAATAAAATTTCGTAGCTAAACATAACTTTTTGCCACATGTTAAATGCTACTATAGCAATAGTAATCTTTTAGCTATAATATACTATTTTAAGAAAAACATTGTAGCTAAATAAATATTTTTGCTCCAGGTTATAAAGAACGTGGCAATAGTTAAATGATATAGCCACAAAATTATTGCTATAACAAATTTTCGTAGCTAATATTAGTTTTATGCTACGAGCTAAAAAGCATTGTAGCAATAGTAAATTTTTAGCCGCAACAAGATACTTAAAACAAATATGGTAGCTAAATAAATATTTTTTGCTTCAAGTACTAAAATACACGTGGCAACAATTTATTTAATGGCTATAGTTATTTGTCATGATAAAAATTATTGCTATAATAAAATTTCGTAGCTAATATGAATTTTTTGCTACGAGTTGAAACGTACTGTAGCTATAGTAACTTTTTACCCACAACAAGATACTTAAAACAAATATGGTAGCTAAATAAATATTTTTGCTTCAACTACTAAAATACCGTGGCAACAATTGACTTAATAGCTACAATTATTTGTTATGACAAGATGATATAGCCATAAATTTATTTTTAAGATAAAATTTCATGGCTAAACATTATTTTTTGCCACAAGTTAAAATTTGTTATACCAATGGTAATCTTTTAGTCATATAAAATTATTTAAAATAAAATCGTGTAGCTAAATGAAATATTTTTGCTTTAAATTATTAAAAAATAGTTAGCTTAACAATTACATAGGTAGAACAGAATATCTAATTATCTATCACTAACATTATTATTCATATTGTATATAATTTTCATATATCTAGATACATATGAAATTTAAATGGTTAACATCTATGTTCATTGAAAACTACTTATATTATATTTCTTATTACATAGGTGTTAGTTATAAGTTCCGGCTATGGTTGCTTCCTTTTCGTTATTCCTTGAGCTGATGGTCTATCGTAAATAACCTCGCTACCTTCACAAGGTAGCTGTAATATATGTTGACATATTATCCTCCTCATACTCCACTTACTGAATTACACTAGATTTATTATTGTTGTTATTAGTTATAAGTTCCATTTATAACTAAAAATAATAGAATTATATCAAATTAATGAGTAAATAACTATTTTTATAATAGAATTTAAACAACTATAATCTGATGCCACTTACATTTTATAGCAAAATTATATATATTAATCTATACAATAATAATGATATGGTACATTACTATGTCAATAACTTAATAATCATCGTAAATCAAATTATAGAATAAGTCTAAAAATTGAGAATTTAATATAGTTTAGAAAGGGAGATCTCTTTTATGACTACTATTTAATAATACTTATTTCATTTTAATATTATTAATTCTATTTCAAGTTGTTAAGAATTTAATATGGTCGATATAAGAGTATATAATTTTAGATAATAAAATATGTTATAATGATATGGTGTTTTACTATCTTAATAACTTATTAGTTATCATAAACCAAATTATATATTAAATCTAAGAATTGAGAATTTAATGTGACTCGGAAGGGAATCATATCTCTATTGTGACTAGTATTTATATTTTTATAACACTTAAATATTTCCGATACTATTAATTTTATTTCAAAAAGGTTACGAATTTAAAAAGGTTAATATAAGAGTATAAAATAAAACTAACTAGTATATCATACTTCATATTAAATAAATTATAATTCAGTTCATATAAATTTAAAATTTATTAACGTAATGGTCTAATACTATTTTGATACCATAATAATTATCATGAATATAATTAAACGCTAATTTAAAAAGCTATTATAATTGAAATATAAGGATATAAAAAAATCTAAAAGTAATATCACATATGACAAAAAATTGTGCAAAAATATTTATATTTTATGCAAATAGATGATTTTTTATTAATTTACTTAATGTAAGTTATATATTTATTTTTTATGAGTATAGTTACTTTTCTTTTATATATTTGTTGTTTAATTTATTTGCATTTATACATTTGTATTACAGCACCAAAAAATAGTAATTTTTTATTTAAATATCAAGTAAAAGAAAGCAAAAAATAGTGCTATATAAGAAAAGGTAAAGGTACGACAAAGCAAACAAAAACCTAAGCTCAACGCCTCAACCTCACCTCCTCTCCCTCTCAGCCGCCACCCCTTCCTCAGCCTTCCCCATGTTCTTATTTAATTATCGTTAAATCGGTGCCTTCTCTTTTCCCAGTTATATTTATATTTCTGTATTTTAAGATTTTTGAATCTCTTTATAACTATTTGACTTAGATTTCTACCTTAAATTTTAGGGGTTATCCCAATATTTTGATAAATATTGGGTGAGAACTTGAAAATTACAAGGTTGTGGTGAAGATCTCTTAAGAAGTTTTCTAAAAGGTATACAAGTTTGTCTGCTTGGTATTTCTATTTTGTTATTTGTTAAAATTCTTGTAAAAAATTATCATGACATAATATTTATCTTTTTGAAATTTTGTTAAAATTTTTATAAATTAAACTTGTATCTTTTTATTATAGTTTTTCTTGGGGTTTGCTCATCCTTTTTGTGCTAATTATTATTTCTTTTGAATTTACAGGGTGCGTTTAAATTCTTCAATACAAAGACCGAAGCTATTTCTTCCTTGAATGCAAGCGAAGCAGCAACATTTTCAATTCCCAAATCTAATACTTAGAATTTTTAGTGTGGATCCCCCCTAGAATTTTATAGATTAAAGAAAAAATATCTAACCCAATGTACATAGTTCTATTCTTTTAGTTTGACAAGAATTTTAATTTTTGTTCATCTTATTGTTTAGCCTCCCAATAGCTAGTTTTTATTCTACAAACTTTATGTCTCTCGTAGAAGAGTTGTATCATATATGCATATTGAGGATGCTTGAACTTTAAATATATAATTGTATATTGTAGAATTAACATTTAGAATTATGCGCTTATTATGTTTCTATTTCTATAAAATAAATTATGTGACTGAAACATTTATTGTCACTAATGAATTAATGTTTCGGCACTATTCAAAATGTAATAGAAAATCTAGAAAGAAAATGATAAAATATATTAAAATATTTTAAATTTTTTGTAGCAAAATAAATTACACCTTTTGTCACAAAATATATACCTTAATGGCTAAAACACAAAAGATAGCTACAAAGTTGGTTTGTTGTAGCAAAAGAATAAACTCCTTAGCTATAAATATAAATCTTTCGTGGCAAAAGTCTTATCAATATAGCCACATCATAAAAACTTTTGTAGCAGTATGTACGATAGCTTAGTCATGGATGCTACGGAAAAAAATATTGTAGCTAAAGTGTTTAGCCACGAAAATTTTTATATTTATATTATGTTGTAGTGTGAAAAGATAAAAAGTAATCCTCAGAACATAGTAGTTCTTAGCAGACAAAGGGCCTCGACAAGGACATAAAGTACCCTATGCAGGGGAAATAAAGAGGAAAAAAACGAGAACTACATATTGAGAATCACCCCTCATTGTAAGATTTGCAATTGCACCAGCTGCTATTCTGCGAATAGTTTCATCCTCTGAACTATAAAGAAGTATCAGTAATGAACGAAGACCACCAGCTTCAACTATCTTTTCCTGATTCGATTCTCCAGGTATATTGGAAGTAGGATAAAAAATGTACAAAACCTGTCGCTAGGCTCTCAAACTTCCCTTTCTGATACTAATTATCTAATCAAATCTTCTCAAACTTCTCTTCTGATTTTTTTCTCTAATCACGTCCATCCAATTATTAAGTCTTTCATATCTTCATGATTAATAGAAATGCACCACTTCTCTATTATTTTTCCTTCTTAAATATGGAATTTTCTTTTTTCCTTATTCCAACTTAATAGACTTTTATGCTCAGTTAACACAGAGTTAAAAGTGATTTCCTTTGCAAGACTTGGATATGGTTTCTTTTTGCGAAGACTGTCGACCTTCTGGAATCAACGGCAAGTAAAAAAGCAAGGTAGTTTTCAATTCAAATTCATTGGCCATTCTTAAATTCTCTTTTCTGAAGCATCCGAAGTTCTTTATCCATCTAAAATTTATAGGAATCGAGAGGCGATGTAAAATAGTTATATTTATAGGCCTTATTTAATTCATGTTGAAGCTATAGAATCTAGGAAGTGCTTGTTATCGTAAATCGAACATCTATTCGCTTTTCCTTTTTCAACCAAATAAATTTCTAATTGCATCATTGATGCAGTGATCTGTGAGCTATTTATATGCCTAGATCAATTAATTTTAGAGTACATATCTATTTACAAATTTTAATAATCATGAATGTTTGTTGTATCTCTCAAGTATATAGTCTAATCTTCAGAGGTAATTGATCTTTCATATTCTCTTGACCAAATTGACGTCCAGATTTACAAGGTTAGAGAGGAAGCTTTTAGTAGGAGAGATATTCTTGAAAAAGCCGAGAAGTGCTTAGCTGCGAGGGCGCGTGTTGGTGTGATGAACCTTTTTTTAGAAATAAATTCTGTATTTCGAGGCCTTAAAACCTTCTTTTTGTGTTGTCTCGAATTGCGTGCGCAGTTTGGGCATGTATCCGGAGAGCCATTATGTGCAAAATCTGTGAAAATGATGAATTTGCTTTTAATGATGCAAAATTTGTGAAAATTATCCAAAATCTGTGAAAATGATGGGCCTATGTCACGACCCGGATTTTCCACCATCGGGAGTCGTGATGACGCCTACTGTTGGAGCTAGGCAAGCCAACACTTACGCCTTTTAAAAAACAACACAGCAGTAATAACAATAATTAACCTTTAAATGAAAACGGAAATCTTTTATAGCATAACTAAATGAAAACCCAAAATGCGAAAGTTTGATATTTTACTACCCAAGACTGGAGTCGCTATCTCACGAACTACTAATGAATAAACAAGTCTGAATAGAAAGAAATATACTGCGTCTGTCTCGATACAAGGAAAACAAACAGAAGATATAGAAGAAGGAACTCTGGCCTGCGAACGCCAGCTAGGCTACCTCGTAGTCCCTGGACTTAAGTCAATTCCCACTCGACGTGCTGCTGCTGTGGTCCAAAAGCTGCTCCGGTACCGTGATCTGTGCAAAAAGCACAGAAGTGTAGCATCAGCACAATCGACCTCATATGCTGGTAAGTGCCTGGCGTAACCCCGGCGAAGTAGTGACGAGGCTAGACAGGACTACCAATCAACCTGTACAGTTCTATATATATATATATATATGTGCAATAAAAGAAAAGAATACCAAAAAACTAAACAGTTAAAAAGGGAGGGAAACATGCTATGGGGGAGTACAATCCGGATATAAAAGTCATCACTTAAATAAGAAACAGGGCACAATAATAACTAACAGAGACAAGAAATCCAACAGTTGCACGGCATCAACCTTCGTGCTTTTACTCTCATCCTTACCCAAAGCAATTAAATAAAAATGCACGGCATCATCCTTCGTTCTTTCCTCACATAACTCTCATTTCATGGTACGGAATGATCCTTCATGCAAATATAATCAACAATGGCACGGAATGACCCTTCGTGCATAATATAATCAACAATAGCAAGGAATGTCCCTTCGTGCGAATATAATCAAACAATAGCACGAAATGTCCCTTCGTGCGAATATAATCAAACAATAGCACGGAATGTCCCTACGTGCGAATATAATCAAACAATGGCACGGAATGACCCTTCGTGCATAATATAATCAACAATTGCACGGAATGACCTTTCGTGCATAATCACTCTTCCTCACCCAAAAAACAATCACAACCAAACGGGCGAGGGAAAATAAATAATAACAAGAAATGTCCCGGCAAGGGAAGAACACAATTAAACATCCAAATCCCAGCAAGGGAGCAATATCAACAACTTACACATCCCGGCAAGGGAGATAATCACATCTCTTTCCAATTCTTTAATTTCTTACTCGATANTTAATAATAAATAATACTCTAATCCTATTCCCTCAAGCCAAAGTTAGATCAAACACTTACCTCGGTCCAAAGAATAGCAATCAACTCTCCAATACCGCCTTTCCTCTACAATCCGACTCCGAAATAATGGTATCTAGGCATAATTAATTCAATAGCATCAATAAAAGCGCAACAATATAATCCCATAGCCTAGAAATGAGTTTTCTAGCAATCTTCCAAAAATACCAAAATTTGACACCAGGCCCACATGGTCCAAACACGAGGCTCGGACCAAAACCTAGTCACCCATAACCCACGAGTTCAAATAGATAATTTGTTTTAAGATTCGACCCCAAATCGATGTTGAATCACCCAAAATTCCCAAAACCCTAACTCTACCAAAAACCCACAATTTCTACTTTGAATTCATGATTTATGGCTAGGAAATTAGTGAGTAGTTGAAGTAATTAAGAGGGAATGAAGTTAAACACACTTACCTAGCAAGCTATGGAGGAGAAGGAGCTTGAAATTCGTCTATATGGTGTTGGAGTGAAGAGCTCGTGTGAAATAATGGTTAAATCCCGAGCTACTATTCTGTTTTTGACTTAAAAATTCGCTGGGCAAAATTGCCCTTCGTGTTCGCGGGAAAGGGGCCGCGTTCGCGAAGGGTAAACTGGGAAATACATCGCGAACGAGTGAAAGGGGAACACGAACGCGTAGAAGAAAATGCTGGGGGTCCAGAACTTGGCCTACGCGAACGAGTGGACCCTAACGCGAACGCGAGGAAGGGGTATGCAACACTACGCGTTCACGAGGCTATATACGCGAACGCGAAGAGTAAAAAGGTGCAGAATCCTCAGAGTCAAATGACTCTACGCGAACGCGAGGAAAGGGATGCGAACGCGATGGAGGAACTAGGGAGCGAACGCGAGACAAAGGCCGCGGACGCGAAGAAGGAATCACTGGGCAAAAATTGCAGAAAAATCTGCTACCAACCTAAGTGCAAAACTACCCCGAACACCTCCAAAAACACTCCCGAGCCCTCGGTGCTCCTAACCAATCATACATACTAACCCAATAACATCTTACGAACTTAATCGAGCGATCAAATCGCCAAAACAACATCAAAATCATTGAATCAAGCCTCAAAACTCATAATTTTTCTTCTAAACTTCATCAACTTTCAAACTTGGAACTCATAGTCTGAAACATGTCAAACGATGTCCGATTTCGACCAAACTTCACAGAAAGCGCTTAAACAATATATAAGACTTGTACCGGGCCCGATACCATAGTCTTTTAATAAATTTTTATTTCCATTTTCCTTAATTATTTCAGAAAAACAATTTAATGGAAAAATTCTTTTACTCGGGTTCTAGACCTCGGATTTCGACTCCGGGCATATGCCCGAGTTCCATATTTTTCTACGGACCCTCCGGGACCGTCAAATCACGGATCCGGGTTTGTTTACCAAAAATGTTGACCGAAGTCAACTTTAACCATATTAATATCAAAATTCTTCAAATTTTTCACAGAGTTTACATATTTCAACATAAAAGCTTTCCGGCTGCGCACCCGGACTGCACACGCCAATCGAGGCAACTAAAAGTAATGTTTTCAAGGCCTCAGAAGTGCGGAAAAAGGGAGAAATACGGTGATGACCCTTTGGGTCGTCACATTCTCCACATCTAAAACAATCGTTCGTCCTCAAATGGACAAAAGAAAGAAGTACCTGCTTCAGGAAATAGATGAGGGTAACGGCTCCGCATATCAGACTCGAAATCCCAGGTTGATGCCTCAGGAGGCTGACCTTTCCATTGAACACGCACTGAAGGAAAACTCTTCGACCTCAACCGTCGAACCTGCCAGTCTAGAATAGCTACCGGCTCCTTCTCATAGGACAGATCCTTGTCCAACTAGACAGTGCTGAAATCTAACACATGGGTAGGATCGCCGTGATACCTCCGAAGCGTAGACACATAAAACACTGGATGCACGATTGACAAGCTAGGTGGCAAGGCAAGTCTATAAGCCACCTCTCCCATACGATCAAGAATCTCAAATGGGCCAATGAACCTAGGGCTAAGCTTGCCCTTCTTCCCAAATCTCATCACGCCCTTCATAGGCGATACACGGAGCAATACTCGCTCACCAACCATGAAAGCTAAATCTCAAACCTTGTGATCCGCATAACTTTTTTACCGCGACTGAGCCGAACGAAGCCTGTCCTGAATGATCTTGACCTTATCCAAGGCCTCCTGGACTAAATCTGTACCCAATAACCGTGCCTCTCCCGGCTCAAACCATCCGACTGGAGGCCGACATCGCCTACCATACAACGCCTCATAAGGAGCCATCTGAATGCTGGACTGGTAGATGTTCTTGTAGGCGAACTCTACTAAAGGCAAAAACTGGTCCCAAGAGCCTCCAAAATCAATGACACAGGCTCAGAGTATATCCTCCAATATCTGAATAGTCCTCTCGGGCTGGCCGTCCATCTGAGGGTGGAATGCTGTGCTCAGATGAACCTGGGTGCCTAACTCCTGCTGAACTGCTCTCCAAAAGCGCGAGGTAAACTGCGTACCCTGGTCCAAAATGATAAATGTCGGCACCACATAAAGGCGAACAATCTCCCGGATGTAGATCTCAGCTAATCTCTTTGATGAATAGGTGGTGGCAATAGGAATGAAATGTGCTGACTTGGTCAGCCTATCAACAATGACCCAAATAGCATCAAACTTCTTCCGAGTCACCGGAAGTCCAGTAACAAAATCCATGGTAATCCTCTCCCACTTCCACTCGGAAAGCTCAATCCTCTGAAACAAACTACCAGGACTCTGATGCTCATACTTGACCTGCTGGCACTGGCAGTTCAAACATCGAGCCACATATGCAACAATATCTTTCTTCATCCTACGCCACCAATAATGCTGCCGCAAGTCCTGATACATCTTCGCGGAGCCCGGGTGAATAGAATACCGTGAACTATGGGCCTCTGCTAAGATCAACTCTCAAATCCTATCAACATTGGGCACAAAAACTTGCCCCTGCAATCTCAAAACACCATCATTATCTAAAGTCACCTTCGTGGCACCTCCATGTTGCACCGTGTCTCTCAGGACACACAAATGGGGATCATCAAACTACCGATCACGGATACGCTCCAATAATGAAGAACGAGCGACCGTGTAAGCTAATACTCGGCTAGGCTCAGAAATGTCCAACCTCACAAACCGATTGGCCAAAGCCTGAATATCCAAAGCAAGCGGTCTCTGGCTGACCGGAACATAAGCAAGACTACCCATGCTGGCGGACATCCTACTCAATGCATCAGCCACCACATTGGCTCTCCTCGGGTGGTACAAAATAGTAACATCATAATCTTTCAACAACTCCAACCACCTCCGCTGCCTCAAATTCAACTCCTTTTGCTTGAACAATTACTAAAGGCTCTTGTGATCCGTGTACACTCACATGTCACACCATATAGATAATGCCTCCAAATCTTCAAAGCGTCAACAATGGCTGCCAACTCTAAATCATGGACCGAATAGTTCTTTTCGTGGATCTTCAATTGCCTCGAAGCATAAGCTATAACTCTGCCATCCTGCATCAACACTGCACCAAGCCCAATACGAGAAGCATCACAATAAACTGTATAAGGCCTGGAACCTGTGGGCAAAACCAATATCGGCGCCGTAGTCAGGGCTATCTTGAGCTTTTGAAAGCTCTCCTCGCACTCGTCTAACCACTTGAACTGGGCACCCTTCTGGGTCTACCAGGTAATCAGGGTTGCTATAGATGAAAACCCCTTCACGAACCGACAGTAATAACTTGCTAACCCCAAGAAACTCCAAATCTCGGTAGCTGAAGCCGGTCGAGGCCAATTCTTGACTGCCTCAATCTTTTTCGGCTCTATCTGAATACACTCTGCTGATACCACATGACCCAGAAATGCAACCGAACTCAACCAAAACTCGCACTTTGAGAACTTAGCGTACAACTGACTATCCTTCAGAATCTGAAAAACCACTCTGAGGTGCTGCTCGTGCTCCTCCTGGCTGTGGGAATAGACTAGAATATCATCAATAAAGACTATCACGAACAAGTCTAGATAAGGCCTGAATACTCGGTTCATCAACTCCATAAATGCTGCTGGGGCATTGGTCAACCCAAATGACATGACCAAAAACTCATAATGCCCATACCGAGTGCGAAATGTTGTCTTAGGGACATCAGACGCCCTAATCCTCAGCTGATGGTAGCCAGACCTCAAGTCTATCTTTGAAAACACCTTCGCACCCTGAAGCTGGTCAAACAAATCATCAATCCTCGGTAGTGGATACTTGTTCTTTATCATCACCTTGTTCAATTGCCGATAATTAATGCACATCCTCATCGACCCATCTTTTTTCTTCACAAATAGCACCGGCGCCCCCCAAGGAGAAAACTAGGCCGGATAAAACCCTTGTCTAGCAAATCCTGCAACTGGTCCTTTTAACTCCTTTAATTTTGGCGGGGCCATACGATACGGCGGAATAGAAATGGGTTGCGTGCCTGGGGCCAGATCAATACAGAAATCAATATCCCTGTCGGGCGGCATACCCGACAGGTCTGAAGGGACAACCTCTGGAACTCCCGAACAATAGGAACGGAGTCAATAGAAGGAACCTCTGTGCTGGAATCACAAACATATGCCAAATAAGCTAATTTCTCTACCATGCGTCGAGCCTTAACATATGAAATAACACTGCAGGTGGCCTGACCTGGGGTCCCTCTCCACTCCAATCAGGGCAAATTTGGCAAAGCCAAAGTCACGGTCTTGGCGTGACAATCCAAGATAGCATGATATGGGGACAACCAATCCATCCCCAATAAAACATCAAAATCCACCATGTCTAAAAGTAATAAATTAACACGGGTCTTAAGGCCCTCAAACACTACCACACAGGAACGATGAACTCGATCGACCACTATAGAATCATCCACCGGTGTCGATACATAAACAGAGATACCCAAAGCATCACTAGGCATAGCCAAGTAGGGTGCAAAATAAGACGACACATATGAATACGTAGACCCAGGATCAAATAGCACTGAAGCATCCCTGTCACAGATCAGAATAGTACTTGTAATAACAGCATCTGAAGACTCAGCCTCTGGCCTGGCTGGCAAAGCATAACACCGGGGCTAGGCCCCACCTCCTTGAACCATGTCTCTAGGAAGATCAACTACTGGCTGACCTCTACCTCTGCCGGTCCGAGCTCCACCTCTACGGTGTCTACCTCCACCTCTATGATCCCTACCCTCGCCTCTAGCTGGCTGGGCGGGTTGTGGATCAGCTGACAATGTGACCGGGGTCACCACAACCATAACAAGACCTCGGCTGCTGCAACTGCTGGCCCTGTCGACCTGAATGTCCTCCCCTAAAGCTCTGAAGTGGGGGTGCACTAATAGTCTGTTGATCTGAATAGTACTGCTGAGAGCCACCGCTACCTGGGGTACCATGAGAAACCTGGACCGCTGACTGAAAAGGCCTCAGTGAATGACCTTTACCATAGGAATCCCTACCTCAAGAAGAGGTACCACTGAACCTACCAGAATGACGAGGCCTCTTATCCGACATCTGACCACCTCCCCGTGAGAGGTCCATCTCAACTCTATGGGCCGTATTGGCCGCTTCCTGAAAGGAAATATCACTACTAACTCCCATAGCCATCTGGAGACAGATCGGCTGACTCAGTTCATCAATAAATCTCCGGACCCTCTCTCGCTCTGTGGGGAGTATCAAAATCGTATGGCATGCCAAGCCAACAAATCGAGTCTCATACTGTGTAACTATCATGGAGCCTTGCTGGAGGCGCTCAAACTGCCTGCGAAGTGCCTCCCACTGAGTGACTGGGAGAAACTTCTCCAAAAATAACTCTGCGAACTGATCCCATGTCAAAGCTAGAGACCCTGCTGGTCTAGATAGTCAAAATCCCTCCACTAAGTCTTGGTGGATCCTGCAAGCCGGTAGGTGGCAAAATAGACCCCATTGGTCTCCACTATACCCATGGTCCTAAGGATCTCATGACAGCTGAATAAGAAATCTTGTGGATCCTCTGATGAGGCACTGCTGAATGTGGCGGTGAAGAGCTTGGAGAACCGATCAAGTCTCCACAAAGCATCTGAAGACATAGCCGCTCCATTTGAAGACATTCTACTTAGTTTGATGATGGAGATATGAACTAATTTCTACCTTTCTATTACTTCTTTGGTGTACTACGCAGCCTATGGGATTTTTAAACTCTTGTACTATTTCTTTTTAGAAGGAATCTTCTGTAATTTCTTCTTACCACAGTAGCAGAATTATTGTTCAATCATTAATCACTTTATCTGAAATCAAATCTATTTCAAATCAGATTTAACAGAGTTGTTACACCTTTCAGTTCTCAAACCTCCAAAATAATCGCATTTCATTTCCTCCTTAAATATGTATCCCATAAAATAACTTCCTAGCCCTTGAACACTTTCGCATAATCAATAAAAATGAAGCTCAACAGATCTAACCCCTTGATTGTCAACCACTTTCCCATAATTAAAAAAACCAAGCTTAATAGTAGTTTAAGTCTTAGCCATTCCATTGCTGCTAAAATGCATGTGCAAACAACTTTTTTTTTGGTAGCAACGCAAAGAACTACTAATTTTTGGTCATCTCTAATACCGATAAGCAGTTATGCAAACATTGATGATGATTCATGATTCTAATTCATTTTTTGTGCAGGGAAAATATTTCTGGTTAATCTTTTGCAAGACATGTATTATCTACTCAAGATATATCACCAACAATATATTATGAAGTTTATTTTTTTTTTTGGTAACTAACTTTTTAATAATCACCAGTAAACTTTACAAACAAACATAGCTAGCTAACACAACTAAAACTATCATATTTACATGATGCTCATTCTCTTCCTATTTTTAAATTCTATATCTTTAAACTATATCAACTAGTCTACGAGGAGCTCGTACACAACAAAAACAAGCTATCTCTTTGGCTATCCTCTCCCATCTTATACTTGTTCTCAAACATCCTTCTATTTCTCTCAATCTATATACTATGTACTACTTCAGAATATATCATCTTGAATAGTTGAGCTTCTTTTGATTTGCCTTTAGCTCTCTTGATCACCTCATGCACATGTTGTTCCCAAGTAGCTGTTGCTATACTTTGATTCTGTGTCCAGTGCATAAGCTTTTGCATCATTGTTTTCATATAATCACATTCCACAAAGAGATGGTCTCTTGTTTTCTCTTCTCTCTGGCATAAATTGCATTTGTTTTCTAGCTGCACTCCCCATTTGTTCAACCTATCAGCAGTAAGTAGCCCATTCTGCATTTGCACCCACACACTGAACTTAGCTTTTGGCCTTGTAGCATTCCTAAACATCAAACACCTCCATGACATTCTTGGTTGATCACATAGTAGCTGAAGGTATATATGTTTAATGACCCCTTTTTCCCTGCAAAATATGTACATTGTTCTGTTCTAATAGATGTTTGGCTTCTATTATTTTGCTCACCATCCAACTTTCTTGTTGTGGAACTTTTACTTGCTCCATCTATTATCCTTTTATATAGTATGCATGAATCCACCTTATCCACATCCTATCCTCTTTCTTTACCAAATTCCAGTATAGTTTGATTATGGCTACCTCGTTCCGGATTCTCATATTAATGAGGTTCCATCCTCCACTGCTTTTAGGACCGCATACTCTTTCCCAACTGATTAGTGCTTTCTTTGTAATGACATTGTTACCTATCCAAAGATAGCTTCTACAAAAACTTTCCACAGCTTTCATCACCTTTGATTGCAATATGAACAATTAAGCCCAATAGGACTAGGTTCCAAACAAAACATTACTTATCAACTAAGTTCTTCCTGCATATGATTATTTTTGGGTTGTCCATGAAGTGATTCTTGTTAAAATCTTCACAATGAGGGGCTTCCATTGTATCATTGTTAGCTTTCTAGTTGACAGTGGAACTCCCATGTATTTGAAAGGTAACATTCCTCTCGTAAATCCCATTATTTGCAGTATCTCTTGTCCTTTTGTCCCACCCCTTCAAAATAAATAGAGCTTTTCCCTATGTTTGTTTGCTATCCTGAGGCATCTGTGAATTTATTAAAACTTTGAAGAAACTCAGTTACTGATTCAGCATCTCCTTTGGAAAATACTAAAATTTCATCTGCAAAACATAAATGAGTTAGTTTTAATTTGGCACATATGGGATGGTTATGGTACTGCTTCCTCTCTGCCATTTCCTTTAAGGTTCGACTTAAGTACTCCATTGTAATTACAAATAAAAATGGAGACATAGGATCCCCCTATCTAAGTCCCTTCTCAACATTGAAAGGATCAGTAAGCTCTCCATTCACCATAATAGTATAGTTTACTGTTTTAACACATTCAATCACCCAAGTTATAAATCTTTCAGGAAATCCTAACCACCTCATATTCTGTTCCAAACAGCTCCATTCTACTGAATCATAAGCCTTTTGTACGTCTATTTTAATCTTGCACCTTGGTGATATATGTTTCCTTGTGCATCCTTTTACTAGTTCATGAGCCAATATAATATTATCACTTATTTTCCTACCCGGGACAAAACCAGCTTGTGCTTCACATATAATCCCCTCAATTGCCTTTTGCATTCTTGTTGCCAAGATCTTTGAAATCAGTTTGTATAACACTGTGCAACATGCTATTGGTCTATACTCTTTGATTGTTGCTGGATTATCTATCTTGGGTATCAAATTGATGGTTGTACAATTAATGGCTCTATATAATCTTCTTGTTGATAAGAAATCTTGTATTGTCGTAGTCACCTCACTACCAATAATGTGCAATGCTCTTTTGAAAAACATAGTATTATATCCATCTATCCATGGAGCCTTATCATCTCATATTCCTTTTAGCCTCTCAAACACTTTTTGTTTAGTAACTTCTGTACATAGCAACAACCTTTGTTCTTGAGTCAGTATTGGTCCTTTCTTCATTACTGTTCTATTTACTGCTGTAAGTCTTTTTGCTTCTATGCCCATTAGACTCTTATAGAATCTAATTATCTCCCCTTGAACCTCAGCTGGTTTTTTTTATCTTCTTTCCATCCATAGATATCAGTTCCTTTATTTGTTTTATGTGCTTCCTTTCCTTCATTACTATTGAGAAATACTTAGTGTTTGCATCCCCCCAGCTATATCCATTTAGCCCTTGCCTTCTGCTTTATAATACTCTCTTCAATCATTGACCACTTTTCTAATTTTTGTAATACATTTCTCTCTTGTTCCTGCATAGTATCAGTATAATTCTGTTGCATCTGGCTCTGCACTCTTCTAATTTCAGTCCAATCTTCATTCACTTTCTGTTCAATATTTGTGAATTCCCTATTGTTCAATATCTTCAGTCTAGTTCCTAATGTTTTTAGTTTTCTCCATATTCCCCTCATGGGCCAAGGGTCTTTAACTTGTTTCCAAGTTTCTTCTACTATTTGATCAAATTCTCTGTGCTCTGCGCAAACATTAAATAACCTAAATGGACACTTAATATTATTCCGCTCATCTCACATGGTCAGCAACATTGGTACATGATTTGATATCCTTGGCAATTCATATATCACTACTATATTACCCCGTCTCATCACCCATTCATAATTCTCAAATGCTCTATCAATTCTGCTTCGGATTCTATCTTCCACTCTTTATTTATTGGTCCAGGTATAGTAATCACTTTTCCATATCAATTCATTTAGATTAGATGTCTGAATGCAATCAACAAAGTTTTGAATATCAACTTGCTGTACTGGATTACCCTGATCTCTTTCTATTGAACACAATATTACATTAAAATCACCTATCACTAGCCAAAGTTTTGTAATTCCCTGAGCTAATGTCTTTAGATCTTCCCATAACCCCTTCCTTTGTTCAATTGTATTGAAACCATATATGATAGTCACCAAGCAGCCAATCTGATATGCACTTCCTTTGACTTCACAATGCATCATCTAAGCAATCTCCATCAACTTAACTATCTGATAGTTTTTTTGTGTCCCATAGTGCCCATATCCTCCCAGTTTTAGCAGATGAATAATTATACAAACTATTCCATCCCGTGGCTATATTTATAGTAATAATTCTAACTTTATTCTCCTTGACCCTTGTTTCAACAATAGCAGCTATTCCTATTTTTTTTGTTTTCAGAATTTTCTTCACTTCTTTATGCTTATATGTTTTATTAAATCCCCTTATATTCCACACTAGCCAATTCATATTGATCTCTTTGCCTTACGTCACGACCCTAAGCCCAACCCGGTCATAATGGCATCTCTCGTGAAGACAAGGCCAGCCGACTCACTTCCAATCAAAAAAATTAAAATAATAACTACTAAGTCTTTAATCAAAAATAAAATCCCAAAGTAAGCATTTAATAGTATAATTTGTGGAAATAAAAGCCAACACAACCTGACATCGGGGTGTCACTAGTCATGAGCATCTACTAAGGTCTGAATACAACAAGAGTCTAAAATATACTAAATACAGTCTAATGAAATCGAGAGGGAGAAAAGCAGTGTTGCGAACGTCGGGCAGCTACCTTGCTAAACTCCGATGACTTTGCCTCTGAGCAACCAATACCCGCTACTGGGTTCAAAAATACCTGAATCTGCACACAAGATGTAGGGAGTAAAGTGAGTACTTTTAACCCAGTGAGTAATAAAAATAAATGAAGGCCGAGCGATATAAAATCACGTTAAACACAACATTAAGCTATAAGAGGCATAATAACAGTCAGTAAATATAATTAAGCAGGGAAATCTCAACATTAAGCTATAAGAGTCATAACAATGGTCAGTAAATATAATTAAGCAGGGAAATCTCATAAACACCTTTTAAGTTGTCAACTGTATATAGGGAAAACAACTAGAAAGGTTAATGCATAAGAACTTCCCCTCGGGCACAATAAAATATGAATCAGCCCTTCGGGAAATATCACAGAACAATACAAGCCCCTTGGGCTATATCTCATATCACAATGGTACTCGCGCTTACTGGGGGTGTGCAGACTCCTGGAGGGGCCCCTTACGGCCCAAGCGCAATATCAAGCCATCTGGTGGCATTATACACAGGCTCTTGACCTCATATCAATATCAAGCTGCCTCGTGGCGTACAAATCTCAGGCCCTCAGCCTCATTATTAAATTCGGTATATCACTGCTGCGGCGTGCAACCCGGCCCAAAATATCTAACAAGCCCCTCAAGCAACAGTAAAATATGAAGCTCAGCTCAAAATATCTTTAAAAATATCATTTAAGGTTTGTAAAACAGAATAACTGTGATGACCCGACCCGTCGTCTCATGAGTTACCATCCCGTTTCCCCCATTTTCTACTTCTTTATGCTTCATTATAAGAGTCTTGTGTGAGCGAGTTGATTTGGATTGGTTTTAGAAGGAAATGAGACACTTAGTCTCTTTAAGGAAGGCTTATTTTGGAAAATTCAACCGAATGTTGACTTATGTGTTAGAGGGCTCGATTATGGATTTCGATGATTCGGTTAGCTTCGGGGGGGATGATTTGTGACTTAGGGGTGCGATCGGAAGTGATTTTGGAAGTCCGGTGTAGAATTAGGGTTGAATTGGCGAAGTTAGTATTGTGGCGAATTTCTGTTGGTAGGTGAGATTTTGATCCGAGGGTCGGAATGGAATTTCGAGAGTTGTCAGCTTCGCTAGGTGATTTGGGATGTGTGTGCAAAATTTTAGGTCATTCAGAGGTGTTTTGGTTGGATTTTTGATCAAATGCGTATTTCGAAAGTTTTACAAGAACTTAGGTTTGAATCCGATGAAATTTGATGGTTTTGGTGTTGTTTGAAGTGTTTTTATTATTGGAGCAAGTTTGAATGATGTTTTAGGATGCGTTGATGCTTTTGGTTGAGGTCCCACGGGCCTCGGGGTGATTTCGGATGGTTAACGAGAAGTTTTGATTTGTGAAACTTAAGAAATTGTAGCTGCTTCTGGTGTTTCCGCTTCTGCGGAATTGGGACTGCAGAAGTGAGGGGAGAGCCGCAGAAGCGGCAAGGATCGCAGGTGCGGAACTGGTGACCGCATCTGCGGAGTCGCAGAAGCGAGAAAAGGATCGCAAATGCGGAGTTTGGAAATTTGATAGGATCCACGAATGCGGAGCTTCGTCCGCAGAAGCGGAAGCCACTGATGCAGGGTTTTGATTGCAGAAGCAGTTATTTTCGCTGAAGCGGCCTGTTGACTAAAAACGTTCGAAATGTCTGGGCAGTGCTATTTAATTTCATCTTCGCAAAGTTTTGAAGGGTTTCATATTTTTTTTTACTCGGACTTGGAGAATTGGGGGTGATTTTGATGACGGATTTCAAGGGGTTTCGATAAGGTATGGATTCTTGAACTCAAAACACAATTTTATGGTGTTGTTACATAGATTTGGACTAAACATTTAAGAAATTGGTGGACAAAAATGGTGGTTTAAGGCTTAAAACTTAAGAGAACAAAAGTTGGGATTTGCGGGGTCATTTGGACTCCGATTTTGGTATTATTTATATGTATGGACTCATGGCGAGACAAGGTATCCGTTGATGTAAAATTTTCTGATTTCCGAGAAGTGGGCCCGAGGCTCAAGTTTTGCTAGTTTTGAGATTTTTGCTATTTTTGATTGTTTTTGATTGGGTATTATCCCATTGATATATTCGCTCTGATTTTGGATAGATTTGACGCGCGTGGAGGTCGGTTTGAGGGGCAAAGGCGTCACGAGCTAGAGAATTCATTGGCTCGAGGTGAGTAATGATTGTAAATTACATCCTGAGGGTTTGAAACCCCAGATTTGCACATCGTAGTGCTATATTAAGGTGACTTGCACTCCGGATAGCGAGCGTGGGGTAGAGCACCGTTGGGGATTGTGACTTGGTCCGTCCCGATTGATGAATTTACTGCGTATTTGACTGAAATTACTTGTTATCATCATAATTTGGGCTGATTGCCATATTTGGGCTTCGTGCCAGTTATTTGAACCCTTCGGGGATTATTGTTGATAATTCCTCACTTTTTTAATCATATAATTGAACTCAGTCATGTATTTCCCACTATTTTAGAACTCAGCCAAGTTTATTATGCCTTAAACACTCGAAATGCTATTTCTAAAAATATTTTGAGCTGAGCATCATGCTTTATTGTTGCCCGAGTGGCTTATGTGATTTATGTTGACAGGGTAAGGCTGAGGGCGTGTATGGTGAAGATACTTATGGATCAGGCTGCATGCCGTAGGAGTGTGACACTGATATTGATATGAGGCTGAGGGCCTAGATTGATGCCACGAAATGGCTTGTTATTGCGCTTGGGCCGTAAGGGGCCCCTCCTGGAGTCTACACACCCCCAGTGAGCGTCGTCGACGATAAACGGATTGGGCTGCATGCCACAGCAATATGTGGACCGGGCTGCACGCCGCAGCGGTACTAGTACTATTTTGTGTGTTTTACTATTTTGTGTGTTTACTTTATTTTATTTGTCTGCCATTACCTGTTGTTTGTGCTACTTCATGTGATATCTACCGGATTGCTTGACAGTATCTTTTAATCGAGTGTGGCATATGAGAGGCGAACTTTTGTGCTTATTTGCACTATTTGTTTTGCATTCATTTGCATAACTGTTTGAAAAGTCATTTTCAAAAGAGGTTTTAAATCGAGCTAAGATATTTCTAAAGGTTTTACAGCTTCACCGCTTTCTCTCAAAGGGTTTTTTCATTGCCCCTATATAGCATGATGGTTTGCTTTACGTGATTTCTTACTGCTCAGTTGTTATTTACCCTTATTATTCACTGAGTTGGAGTACTCACTTTACTCCCTGCACCTCGCGTGCAGATGTAGGTATTTGTTCACCCGGTAGTGGGTTTTGGCTGATCAGAGGCAGAGCTATGGAAGTAGTGAGGTGACTGCCTGCATTCACAATACCATTTTTCTCTCTTTTGGTTCATTATTCCGGCTTTGTATATTTTAGGTCTTGTAGTTGTATTTATACTCTGATAGATGCTCGTGACTTGTGACACCCCGGTTTGGGCTGTGTTTGGGTTTTATTCTGCACTTATTAAAGAGATCTTTTGATAGACTATGGTTATTTAATTATAGTAAAGCTGATTATTAATGTTAACTATTCTAAAAAGATAAGTTGGGTTAGTTGGCTGGCCTCGTCTTCACCAGAGGCGCCATCATGGCCAGTGCGGGGTTTGTGTCGTGATAATAACATAGCTGAGTTTTGAAAATATTGAAAGCTATGGAATGACTGAGCACAAGTATGAAATCAGACAGTGAGTAAATATCATTAACGATCCCTTAAGGGTTCAAACAGTTGGCACGAAGCCCAAATATGGCATTTATCCCAAAGTATAATAATATCAAACAATTAGCTACCAAATATACAGAAAAATAGTCATTCGGGATGAACTAAGTCACAATCCCGAATGGTGTACCACCCCACGCTCGTCATCTAGCGTGTGTGTTACCTCAACACAGCCGAACGTTGTGTAATCCAGGATTCCATACCCTTGGAACGACATTTAAAATCATTACTCACCTCGAACTAGCTCGAAAAGCTACTCTGCAACACGCTTGCCTATCGAACCAACTTCTGAGTGCTCCAAATCTACCATGTTAAGATTTTTATCATCAAATTATGCTAAACGAATGAATTGCAATTGAAAAATATCGTTTTAAGCACAAAATCCGAAATCAGTCAAAACCGGACCCCCGGAACTTGACAAACTTTATATCAAAATGTTCTTCATCATCTCATGAGTCCGTACATTTAAAGAACTCGAAAACCGGAGTTCGTTTGTCCCCTCAACTCATCCCTAGAAGGTCTCATAATATCAAGTCCTAACTATACCTTTTTCTACTGATTTTCATGAATTAAACACTGATATTTTATTGCTTAATCACAAATAATCAAGTTTTAGGGTCCAAAATCCTTACCTCAATGAAGAACAATAATTTCCTCTCTTCAAAATCGCCTCAAAGCTCTTTTTCCGTTCAAAAATAGTGTAAAAGGGTTTAATGGTCGCGGAGGGTTTATTCAAATACTGCTCACGCGTTTTAGTGTTCATCCAAGTACTGTTCACTCGAGTTACTGTTCACCCGAGTACTGTTCACCCGAGTTACTTTTCACTAGAGTTACTGTTCATGCTGCTGTGAAAAAATACAACAGCTTTTCTTCTAGTCTAAATTGATCTGTTAACCTTTTGAGATCCACCCGAGGCCCTCAGAAATCTCATCCAATATACCAACCCGCCCCATAACATCATTCAAACTTAGTCGAGCCTTCAAAATACCAAAAACAACATCAAAACACCAAAATCACATCAAATTCAAGCCTATAAACTTTGAAATTCTTAAATTCCACCAACGACGCCGAAACTATCCAAAACAACTCTAATTTACCTAAAATTTTGCAGACATATCCAAAATGACATTACGAACTTGTTCCAAATATCAGAATTCCATTTCGACCCCGATAGCCCATTTCCATTGCCGATCGAAAATTGCCAAAAACTAACTTTCGCCAATTCAAGCCTAATTCTATACCGACATCACAAAAATATTTCGGACACACTACTAAGTCCCAAATCACCTAACGAAGCTATCCGAGCCATAATATCCGCATTTCGAGGTTGTTTACCAATAAGTCAACTCTTGGTTGACTTTTCTAACTCTAAAGCTACTTTTAGAGACTAAGTGTCTCAAACCTTACCAAAATCATTTCAGATTCGATTCGACCAACCCGATACTACATAACACAGATAGAAAAAAATCATAAAGAAGCAAAAATAGAAAAAATGGAGCGGTAACTCATGGGACGACTGGCCAGATTGTCACACCTTACCTCCTATATTAAGAGGTATAATATGAGCACCATTCCCCTCTCTACTCAGTATTTGAAACCCATTCCTTAGTGGAACTGAACCAAGCACTGGAAAATTGATATCATTAAACTCTGGACTTGTCCTCTCTGCCTCTTGACTTTTACTCATAAACTTTGATGTTTGATCTTCATGCAATGGCATATTAATCATCATCACACCTGAACCTTATCCTGCTTCCATTACCCTTATAGTCTCCTTTTGTTGCATGATTAGTTCCTGTTTTGGCATAGGTTCTTCTTCTGCATGTTTTGTCTTTCCTTTCTCTTTAGTCACCCATTTTTGGGCTATCTTCTTTGGATTTATCTTCTCATTCATAGTTGCACCATATTGATTTTGTCTTTTCACTTCTTGTTTGCAGTTATGCCCAATGACTTGGCATGTTTCAAAGAATTTTGGTTTCCAATCATAGTTAATTGGCTGCAAGAAGGTCCCCCCATTTGAATCTTCAACAGTTATTTCATCCTTCAGAGGTTTCGTCACATCCACCTCTATTAGCATCCTAGCATAGGATACTCTCAATTGTTTAGCAGTACACTCATCAACATACATAGGCATGCCAATTGAACTTGCTATTCTACTTAGTAAGTTCACACCCCAACAGTTACGTGGAAGTATTATGAAGTTGATTTGAGGTCCTAACATAGTAGTCTCTATCAAATAGCTTGATACCAGAAAAATCTAACATCACATAAAGTTTAATAGAGAACTATAGATTCATAACATAAAATCTTTTTAATCAATTCCCAAAAGTAAAATTTGATGAGTGTTTGTGAAATATACAAAGCAGAAA